>JAQZBX010033668.1:0-25294 GCA_029593785.1 Cabassous unicinctus
CGCACCCGTTTACCATATGAGAGGCCCCGGGTTCGCTTCCCGGCGCCTCCTTGTGAGGGCAGGCCAGCTCGCGCGGTGCCCTGGGCTGATGCGGCAAGACCTCACAGCAAGGGGGAGATAAGCAGACACAGAGAAGACACGCAGTGAATGGACACAGCAAGCACAAGCAGCAAGGGGGGGATAAATAAATAAAAATAAAATAAATCTTTAAAAAAAAAAAAAAGAATATATAGATATTGGTTGGTTCTTCCTAAAAACACTGGATACAGTTGCAAATTTGAAGTCTTAAGCTCATCCCTTGCTTTACAACTTGGAAATTTTCGTGCCCTTCATGCCATCTCTGTGTGTGTGCCCTGAAAAGTATCTTGTTTTGTGTAGCCATGGATTTAAGATTTCTGAAAAACAGACCCACAGTCTCATTGTGTGTGTGGTTGAATTACAATGTAAATTGAATTTCCAATCTTGCAGGATGTCTCTGTTAAAGTGAGTGAATTGATTGGAAAAGAATGGGATCCTAAAAATTAAAATGAGGACATATGGGTTTTGATGACAGTGGGGACATTGAAACCCTAGAGTCTGCTGAGTTTTTACCAGATAAACCTGTAATGGTCTGCCCTGAGGAATCAGCCCCCAATTTCCAATCTGCCTTGAGGAAACAGCCATTCAATTTCCATCTGAAGAGATTAACTACTCTTCCTGAAAACCTCTAACCACCTCCCTAGGAAACAGCCCTCACACCTCTGAAGAGATCCGGTTTCACCAGATGAAACTGCAATGGAATGCCCTGAGGTAGTTGACTTGTAAGACTTTTTTCTAATTTTTCTCATGACTCACTCTACTTCTCTTTTCTTCTAGACCTATAACTAGACTGAAATCCCAACAGGCCCCAAAAGGTGAGATGCAAAGTTGGACCCATGAGGCGGTACATTATACTCCAAAAGAACTACATGGGTTTTCCAGTTTATATAGACAGAAATCAGAGGAATGTGTGTAGGAATGGATATAAAGAGTGTGGGATACTAGTGGAATGAATATAAAGCTGGACCACGCTGAATTTATTGTTATGGGCCCACTAAGAAATTCTGGATTCAATGTTAGAATCTTTTCTAAACCCTTGAGCTCCAATAGTTTGTTTGGGTGTTAGGCCACCCTTTTGGTCCATGTTGCAGTCAATGCTGTCTGAAGTCAAAATGCCAGAACTTCCCTGGTATAATGTAGGCAAGGGGACCCAAAGGCTTAGAGGTATTGATGTGTTAGAGTGGGTTTATCATCCACCCCAGGAATGTCCAGAGGACACCAAGTCTGTGAAGAATAAATCTCTGAGACTAACTACATCATCCCTGAAGAACTCTGATTGCTCGTCTCTGTAAGTCATATGTTACTGTGGGAACTGCTGTCACTGAACTTGGATCCTTAAATACAATGGGGATAATTGGGCCTCAGGTTGACAGAAACCATGTGGCAGCACTTAATTGACAAAGAAAAGATGGGTATGCCACTGAAATGGACATCAGACTAAAGCAATAATCAAAATAGTCTGACTTGCACAGATCTGTGGTATTGAGTAATAGGTCATGGGGGTGCCTAGAAGTAAAAAAGATGGGAAGTCTACTAACTGCTTACTTGATCTGTATTAGCAGGGGAGTTCTAGGTCGAATGAACAAAAGTTAGAAAAGAGTCATGGCCCCTTAATCAATTCCCAGACTTGAGAGTTTACAGACCCAGAGTCCCTTGAGTGAAGGGAAAGCCCAGTCCCCTTGAAAAAGGACCCTGCTACATTGCCAAAAATTTATACTGTTAATCTTCCTCCCAGCCTTCCCCAAAGAGACTTGTGGTCTTTTACCAGGAAAACTGCACTGGGGAAGAGGAAATGATCTAACATTTCAGGGATTTTTAGACACCAGCTCAGAAGTGATATTAATTCCAGGAGATCAAAAATTTCACTGTGGTCCACAAGTTATAATAGGGGCTTATGAAGGTCAGGTGATAGAGAAGTAGCTCAGGTCTGTCTAACCGTGGGTCTAGTGGGTCCCCAGACCCATTTGGTGGTTATTTCCCCAGTTCCAGAATGCAGAATTGGAAAAGACATACTCAGCAACTGACAGAATCCCCATATTGGTTCCCTGACTTATAGAGTGAGGGCTATTAAGGTAGGAAAAGCTAAGTGGAAGCCACTAGAACTGCCTCTGCCTAGCAAAATAATAAGTCAGAAGCAATACTGCTTTCCTGGAGGGATTGCAGAGATCAGTACCACTACCAAGGACTAGAAGGATGCAGGAGTACTGATTCCCACCATATCCCCAATAGTCTTACTTGGTCTGTGCAGGAAACAGATGGATCTTGGAGGATGAGAGTGGATTAAAACAGTTGATGACATCAATTTCAGCTCCTTTTCCAGATATGGTATCTTTTCTCAAGCAAATCAATGCATCCTCTGGTACCTGGTATGCAGCTATTAATCTAGAAAATAATTTTTACTAACAGAAATTGGGGGAAAAAAGTATCAGAAACAGTTTGCTGTCAACTGGCAGGACCAGCAATACACCTTCACTGTCATACCTCAAGGGAATACCAACTCTCCAGCTCTATGCCACAATCTAGTCCACAGAGACCTTGATCATCTTTCCTTCCCACAAGACATGACACTAGTTCATTATGTTGATGATATGTTGATTAAATCTAGTGGGTACAAAGTAGCAACTACTCTGAGACTTACTGGTAAAGCATTTGAGTGTCAGAGGGTGGGAGATAAAAATACAGGGTCTTCTGGCCTCAGTGAAATTTCTGTTTGCTTTAAGTGTCCAGTGATGTGGGGCATGTCAAAATATCCCTTCTAAGGTGAAGGGCCCTTTTACAACCAAAAAAGGGGCACAATTCCAGTCCTTTTACTGAGTGACCTGAAAAGCTGCTAGTTTTGACTGGGGATCAGTGCAAGAGGCGGCTCTGTGACAGGTCCAGGCTGCTGTGCAAGCTGCACTGCCACTTGGGCCATATGATCCAGCAGATCCAATTGTGCTGGAAGTGTCAGCAGCAAATAGAGATGCTGCCTAGGGGCTTTGGCAGGCCCTTCACCGTGCCGAACCTTAGAATTTTGGAGCAAGGCCCTCCCACCCTCTGCAGATAACTATTATCCATTTGAGAAACAGCTTTTGGCCTGCTACTGGGCCTTAGTAGAAACTGAAGGCTTAACCATGGGCCACAAATTTACCATGAGACCTGAATTGCCTGTTATGAGCTGGGTGTTGTCTGACCCCACCAAGCCATTAAGTTGGGTGTGCACAGCAGCACTCCATCATAAAGTAGAAGTGGTATATATGAGATAGGGCTTGAGCCGATCCTGAAGGCACAAGTAAATTACATGAGGAAGTGGCCCAAATGCCCTTAACCCCCAATATTGTCACATTACCTTCTCTTTACCAGCTCACAGATAAGGTCTCTTGGGGAGTTCCTTACAATAGGTGACTGAACAAGAGAAAACACAGGCCTGATTCACAGATGGTTCTGCATGAAATCTGACAGCTGCAGTACTGCATGCCCTTTCTGGGGCATCCCTAAGGCTGATGGTGAAGGGAAATCCCCACAGTGGGCAGAACTTCGAGAAGTGCACCTGGTTGCTCATTTTACTTGGAAGGAGAAATGGCCAGAGGTTCTGACCACTCCCCTCCAGAGTGACCAGCAGTAATAGCAGCTTCCCCATCCTCACTCCCCAGGAGTTGCACTCAGCACCTGGGACTCCTCTTGGTACCTGCACATACCATACTAAGTCCATACACCAGGAAGCCTGTGGGATACAGACTGCCACAGGTTTCATGGCAGGGGAAGCACACTCACTCCAGCATACACCTAAGGATGCTAAAGAGCCTGAGTCTCTGCTATGGCTCTAGGCCTAGGAGAAGAAAGAGGAAAGGAGTACTCATGGTCTCACTTTGCCTGTTTTTCTCAAACATTGGGGTAGGGGATGCCTCACACCCACCCCGTGTGCTTTACCCTGCAGCCCTCTTCTGAGCCTTTCTTTGCTTTGACTTAAGCCCAGCATAAGCCCATAGGTGATGCTGTTGGTATTTTCTCTCTGTCCAGAGCTTGCTAGAATAGCAGGGTGGGATGCTCTCAGGAGACTGGTCTACAGGGCAGACATGCATAGCATGGAAGGGTTGGGGGAATATTAATGTTCTGCTTTAGACAATGAAGGAAAAAAGCCAATGGATGCACATTCTCCCTATTTATCCTCAGATGGAAAACTCTCCCCACCTAAACTCAAAGTACCCTAGGAATTGAGACTCGATCCCTCAGCATCAACCTTGGGTACATGCCCTTGTGTTGTTTTTTTCTCCATTTCACTCTCCACAGATGCTTAGTTCTTTTCACTGGGATCACCTTCTAAATAAACATCTAAGAAGTCCAGCTTAAGACGACGTTTGGAGGAGATTAGGCTACAACTTATTGTAATCCAGTTTATAACCTTGATCCTTCTACAGTCACTGTAGTAAGAGGACATGCAAGCCTCAGGAGTTTGACCAACCCAATGACTTAACTTCTGGATTTTAGAAACTGAGATTGATTTGCCGTGGAAACGTTGAAAGACCATAATCATGTTTTCCTACTTATACATATCACATGCATAAATACAACAATGAAGAATTATCAGTATAAATATGTTAAAAGAATTTGTACCAATCCTCAATCATTTTAATATGGAATAAAGCCTTGGGAAAAGTAATCTAGGAGCAAAAATGAACATTGCAAAATGAAGGTAACATTTAATAAGTCGAGCAGAAATCCCTAAGAATCAGGCTTTGATTGATCCATGTTGAGGACTGCAACCATTGCAATAGAGCTCATCTGATATTCATTATTTACAGATTTCTACGTAATGCCCTGCCTGTATAATGGCTTAATTTTTATCACAAAGAAATGGGGTGAGATACATAGATTAATAATTTCAGTGGCTGCTCTCCTTATAAGAGCAGATGAGTGAAGGTTTTCATATAATAGGGAGATGAGTTGGAGAAGCCTCTGAAAGCTCAAGTAGTTTTGTGAATATGTTCCGAAGCCCTTCTCACCTTTCATACTCCATTGAGGAAGCCACTTCAGTGAGTAAGACCCATTTTAGATGCAATGGTGTAAAGCCTTTCCCCCAGCAGGAGCTAAATACTAGAATGTTAGAGGTTGTCCTGTTTCCTGGCAAATTTCCCATCCTCATTCCAAAGTGTAGCTATACACATTGGAGGCCACCTGCAATAAGGAGACATAGTTAGGGGACAGTCCCACATGCCACCTACAGGGCTCCACATCACAGCAGACATCAACAGTACAGATGTGTTTTTCTCACTTAGCATATTCTCAAACTAAATATGACCAGAAGGTGTACAAGGAAACACAAAGGTCATTAAGGTTATTCAGATTCAGACCCTTTAGTAAGAAGCCTATGCTGGATACACACCATGGAGATGTGATGTCTTTGAACTACAAGTTTCATATCACAAGTCAACAGGTGAAAAGGAATCTCCCAAAGTGAGGGGGTGGGGGGAGAAAGTAAGGCAATTATTAAAAGCCCTAGGAGCTACATTTAGTGAAATTGTCCAAGGAGAGAGAAAACCTGCTTCTCCTGGAGAATTTCCCTGCTGCATGTTCAAAGCCTTTAAAACTCAACTCCCTTTATGAAATTGAAAACCTCTACTCATCACATCCAGCAACCCATACTCTGTGTGTCCAGAGGAAGGCCTATAACAAGAAACCTTTTAGTGTTCCTAGAAAAGACTTAGCTCAGGAATACTCAACTGCCCAGCCCCTCAGTTTCATCTGGCAATATCTTGGGATATTTTGGTTGTCAAAACTTGGTGGGTGGTAATGGAATCTAGAGGGAAGAGGTCAGGAATGCTACTAAACAGCCTACAATGCAGAAGGCAGCTCCCACAAAGAATCATCCAGCTCCAAATGTCATTAGGATCAAGTTTGAAAAACACTGATCAAGCAGGTATTTTTGGTAGAGAAAAATTGAGCAATATGCAGCCTTTGGAGCCTGTCCAGGAACACAGGTAAAACCTTCAGGATTTCTAAATATTCATAACCTGAAGAAGCACACAAGGAAAAACAAGCCCAACCTGAATTGTTGCAACTTATTTCCAGAGCAGATAGCCATCTTCCACCTATTCCTTTGATGTTTTTCTGAGATCTCTTCTGGCTGCCATTCACTGCTGCCTTCCAAGGTGTGCACATAAGAGAGATGGTAAGAGATTGTCAATGTTTCCAGAGAGAAACAGAAAAGTCAATGTTGGGGCTGAACTGTGACATCTAAAAAGCTATGAATGGGGGAATCTGTGTGCTAACACTTTCAACTGGAGGCCAAATGTGATGATGTGGGGCACAGGACTCAAGCACAGGGTCATGTCAAGGAGCCCTATCTATACTCAGCTTTGTGTTCATCCTCTGCTCCCCTCCCACTAAATGAGCACTAGACAAGGGTCACAGTGGTGTGAATTCAGATTCTAAATATCAAACAAGGCACCTATGAAATTACAGACTGTAGTGCCAATGGCAATTGGAAAGGAAGTTAATTTTTTTTCTGCACGCAGGGAAACTGAGACCAACCTGGGTCCTGACATGTGGACAGTGGGGGACACCTCTGTGGCCTGCATGATTGATGATGCCCTGCAAATGCTGTAGAGGCTGGATCATACAAGAGCAAGTACGTCAAATGGAACTTTATTGGTCAATATGGACTAATATCACCAAAACAAGGAATATATGAGCTACCTATTAAGATTCAAGCACACTGCCTGGTTTTCCAGGGTTCTCTAAAGCAGGCTTGATCAGGAATCTTCAAAAAACTGAGATACTTACAACAAATTTGGACTGTGTTCAGGGTCGGGCACCTGAAAGCCAAAGATGGCATTCACAATGCAGCATAATGTTATAGGGTTAAAGAGCCCACCCTATTGGGAGAAACTTCAGAACATGGCATAGGGCCACTAACAGCAATTCTGAACAGATTTCATGGTCCAATATCATGATCCCTCTCATGGAACACAAGGGGAATCTTCTTTATTCTTGTCCCTCAAGTATTACAAGCTCATGGAACAGAGCCAGGCATGTGGAGATACTAAAATATTTGGTGACTGGAGGAAAAGAAGGAAAAGGACATAAAAATACATCTTTGTCAAAGGAATCATGCCCTGATGATGTCTTCCTGGCAATCAGAGGACATCCCCAGACATTACCATGAAGAGGATGCACCCTGATAAAATGGCTTGGATGTCAGTAAATCCGTAGCCATCTCTTCCAAGTTGGTATCTAGAGTCAGTCAGCCCAATTACTATACGTAGCTCTCCTATCAGCATTAGCATCCTACTCCTTCTGTGCTAAGCACAGGATGGATGTATACCTCTTATGGGTAAGATCAAGAGGATTGAGGGAAATAATCCATGCTACCAACATGCAAAGTACTGATCTCAGCACAGAAAATGTGCCATCTCTTTCTCTATAGAAGAATGATAGAGTTGAGCTTACCTGGGTTCATTTGGATATCATGTTGTCCAAGTGAAAGCACCCAAGACTGTCCAGGTCTCTTTCTCAAAACAAATGCAGTAGAATGTCTTGAGGTCAAGAATCCCTATTCACCATCTCTATTAGCCAAAGGGGTGCTGATGCAAAATACTAGAAATTGGTTGGTTTTTATAAAGGGTATTTATTTGGGGTAGAAGCTTACTGGGCCAAAAAAGCATAAGTTTCTTTCCTCACCAAAGTCTGTTGCTATGTGTTGGAGCAAGGCAGCTGCTGACATTTGCCAAGGTTCAGGGTTCTTGGGTTCCTCTCTTCCCGGGGCTGGGTTTCTTTCCGGGCTTAGCTCCTCTGGTTCCTCCACAGGGTCAGCTGTAGTCTATGAGGCTCTCTAGGCACTGCCTCACTCCACAAGGCCAGCTGTGAACTGTCAGATGAATGGCTCGTCTCTATCCCAGGGCATTCTTTCCTTCCTCACGACCAAGCTCCTCCATCTCTCCCCTCCCTGGGCTCCAGCATCAATACTCCAACACCAGAACTGCTACAACTCTGTCCTTTGCCATGCCTTTTATCTTCGATTCCCCACCCACCAAGGGGTGGGGCTCAACACCCTACTGACATGGCCCAATCAAAGCCCCAATTACAATTTAATCATGCCCAGATGAACAGATCAGTTTACAAGCATAATCCAATATCTATTTTTGGAATTCATAACTTCATCAAACTGCTACACCATGTCCCAACGTCACCAATCCCTTCCTCAGCCAGTCGAGCCTACCCAGGGCCAGTATTTCATGGCCAAATATGAAGTAGGCAGTAAATCCACAGGCATTGCCTACGTAAATAGCAACATGATCCCTTCCATGTGAAACGTCCCTTTTCCATGCGAAACGTCCCTTTTTCCATGCTTGCTCTTAATTAGTCCCCGTGGTTGTTATGTAGTCCCCATACCACATACTATCCGAGAGCTGGACATCAAGCAATATGAAGTCAAGTAAAATATGCCCCTTAAACTTTATTCACCATCCACATTGCCATAACCAGATATATAGACAGAGTAATTGGAATGGACTCTGTAGAATTTAGAGCAATATTCTGGGAGCTATTCTAGGTCTGGAGCCATTCCTTGACCTAGCATTGGAATACTCAGTCAGGACACTCTGGATTAGTGGTACATGACCTCTCATGTACACTCTGGGATTTCTATTTTATGCTTTAACAAAAAAAAATCCTGATGATGAAACTGACTGCTGATTTCAGGAGTCTGGTGTATTGGGGGGCAGGGAGGGGAAGGGCAGTTGAAATACAGGGGCTTTTTCAGGACTTGGGGGTTGTCCTGAGTGGTGTTGCAGCGATGGATGTAGGCCATTTTACATCAGCATATACCATGCAGAACTGTGTGGGAGAGAGTGTGGTCTACGATGTGAACTGTGGTCTATGCTTGGTGGCATATCCATTGTGACTGATGTGCCACACTGATGAAGGATGTTGGTGTGGGATGTTGTGGGAGGTGTGGGAGGTGGGGAACATGGGAATCCCTGTAATTTCTGTGTAATATTTAGGTAATCTAAGCACCTTTAAAAAAATGTATATATATATATAAATAACATTTATGTAAGCAAATGCACATATATGCATATATATTTATATCTCATTTTACAAATATTGGTACGTATTGTGAAAAATTTGGTTTTTACCCACAATAAAAGAAAAAAAAAATCAGAATGCTCAAGAGGATATTTTCTCCTGATTTATAGTACTGGACACAGTAAATCCAGGAATCAGGTATTTAGAACTTATGTTATATCAATTCCTGAGGATGGCCAGAAATTGACTGAAGCTGGCTTTGCCTGGAGAAGGTTGTTCCTTGGCAGTATCTATGACTCCTGCAGAGATGCCAAGGCTGCAGGCAGACATGGACCATCACTGGTTCTCTCACTTAACCTCTTCCCAGAACTAAATATAAACAGAAAGTGTCCCATATGAGGACACAAAGGACCTTCATTCAGACCCTTAAGAAGCCAATGCTGAGATACAAACAATGAGGACATGAGGTCCTGGGCTGAAAGTTCCATGACACATGTCAACTAATTGAAAAGGGACTTAGAACATTTCCTCCATTTTAGCTCCTAGTGTCCCTGGAAATTGCCTCATTTTATTCCCTCTCTCATCTTCTAAGGAGAGAGCTGGCATCTCTGGGGTACTTTCAGGACTCTCCCCAAAGCATTCCACTTCCTACCCTTGCTGGATGACGAGAAATTTCAGTTCTGGAAAGCCCAGAGGAAGAAGGGCTGAAAGATATTCTCAGAAGTTTCTTGAAAGGACAAATACTGGTTCTCAACAAGAAGAGATTTAGCTCACCAGAAAAAAATGTTTTCAGACATTACCACATTTGTCACAACTAGATGCTACTGACATCTACTAGAAATAGGCAAAGGATGCTGGTAAGCATCTTACAAGGCATAGGAGAATGCTCTCCCCCTAAGAATTTTGCAATGCATAATATAAATTGCCACAGCTGAGAAGATCTGACCTAGCTGACACCTTGACAACATAAACAGCTTGAAATTATTCAGACTTTGAGTTTGTCCAGGAGTAAAGGTAAAATGTCTGGATTTCTAAATAGTCTTTACATTGAAAAAGCACACAAAAATAAATAAGCCTTTGCCATATTTTTAGATCTTGTGGTCAATAGCTGTGAAAAGTGGCACCTTCTACCAATTTCCTAGAGTTTCCCAAAGATCTCTTCCTCTGGTATACATTACTGCTCTCGTGGTGGGCATACTTGATATGCAATGTCATGGTACGAGTTTGGCTTTTTCCCATTTCCCTCTCCAGACACTGAGAAAAAAGGGACCTTGTTGTGACATCTTAAAAGCCATGACTGGGCACCAACCTGCCTGCAACTCTTTCCACTGGAATCCAAACCTGATGTGTTGGGTGCAAGGGTGAGACCCCAGCACCACAAGTTCTGAGACCCTGAACATGTTCTCTTTCTCTAAATATTGTGCTTACTCTGTTCTCCTTCTATTGCTCAGAAGTAGACCAGATCTGGCAAGAGCGTCAAAGGTGTATATTCAGATTATCAGTTTCAGTAGACCAGTACACCCAGGAAATTATACAGATACACAGATCTTAGCCTGAATGGCAATTGGTAAAAAAAAAATTCCTACATGCAGGGTAACTTTGCGAGCAGTGTACGGTCATGAGGCCTCTGCTCAGACAAACCTCTGCAATGTCCACCATTGCTGGTATTCTGAAAATGCTGTAATGAGCCTGCATTCCACAACACAAGAGGAGGCAGTCAACAGTGATAAACACGTGTCCTGGCAAATCCTTGACCCTTCCATGAAAGAGAAATCTCAGAAACTAGAAGGAAACTTTCCTTTAGTTCTAGATGCTCCAGTGTTTATGCTCTCTGCTGTCCCCATATTGTCCCTCTTTTTTCTCAGCATTGCTTTCAATCCCAGGACAGTACCTGTTCTCAGGGGCTGAAGGTGTGAAGTGACTAATTCTACCAAGAGAAGCTTCTCAGGTTAGTGGTAGAGGGAGCAATTTGACAATATTCTGACCTACATCCACTGGCTCTTTTGTCCGAGGTAGTTTCTGTAGGGGAAGCAGGTATCTGACACTGTTAATTGGCCAGAAAAACATTCCCTTGTCTGTTCTGAGGCCCAGTTCCAGGGCACAGTGTTGAAGAAGATTGGGTCTGTCATTGTACCTGTTTCTTCAGCAGAAGCGCATTCCCAGAGAAAAATTATGATTTTGACTGAAATGTCTTGGACTATTTCAATCAGCCCCTTTATTTTTATTACAGATCATGCTTCGCACACACAGAGTTCCTTTGAGTCACATGCCCAATAGAAGAACTACATTTCTGTTGCCACCATGTGTGGTCCAATCCTGGGCCCCTATTCTGGGAAGAGGTAGTTGAAACCCCCCCATGGTACATCACCATAGGGAATGGAAAGGGGTTCTTTGTCTTGTTCTTAAATGTAAAGCTGTAAGAACATGATCACAGAATTGGTATCAGTCATATCTAACCATGGATAAAGTTAAGAAAATTAAATACATAAAGGAAATTAATGAATTAGGAACTGGATAAAGGAAGATCCAGAGCAGAAATTTAATCTGACTTCCAGGCTCCAACCTTAAGACCACATAGTGGTCCAGTTCACTTCTCCCTTTGTCCCATCTCCTTCCTGGGGCTGCTTGCATCCAATGATATCAACTCATGGATGTAAAGTGCAAAGGGCCACCCCAACCTCAGAGAGCCCCATGGGACTGGCTGAAGAAACAATTTCTGGATCTGCCTGATCATGCTTCCACCATTTCCATGTTGGGTGCTATTTTAGTTTCCTCAACTGCTCAAGCAAATACCATGCAACAGTTTGGCTTAGACAATGGGAATTTATTTGCTCACAGTTTTGAGGTTAGGAAAAAGTCCAAATCAAGGCATTGCATCATCAAGTCAATGCTTTCTCCCCCAAAGACTTTGGTATTCTGGGACTGGCTGCTGGCGATCTTTGGTCCTTAGCTTGTCACATGACAAGGTACATGGTAGTGTTTCCTGGTTTCTCCCTTCTCTTCTGGGTTCTGTTGATGTTTGACTTATGGCTTATCCCTTTGTCTTCTCTACCTATGTCTGAATTTCATTTCACTTATAAAGGACTCCAATAATAGGATTAACACCTATCCTAATTGAGGTGGGCCACACCTTAACTGAAGTAACCTCGTTAAAAGGTCCTACTTACAATGGGTTCACACCCACAGGAATGGATTAAGTTTAAGAACAGTGTTTACCTGGGGAACAAAGAACTTCAAACCACCAAAGGTACCCACTAAGGCCATCCCAAATAAACAGCTGGAAAACTGTCTCAGAGCTTCTTCCTAGAGAACCTACTTGTGACAGCTATCTACATCCCTGCCAGTCCAGGGCAAACTACTGGTAAATTTTTCCAGGGCTATTGAAAAAGCACTGCACATTAGGATTTTTCCTTCATACTCTTATTTACAAGGCTCAGTCATTGAAGAAACCCAGCCTCTAGGGCAATTTCCTCAGCATTCAGCCCCAGATTAAAGAGGAGACTAAGACCCTTAAGGAAGTACCACAAAGCACCACTGCAAAGATATTCACCCAGTAATTTTCCAAGTCAGAAGGTAGAAAAGTACAGTGGAAAATTTCATTCTTCACTAATGAACAACCCTAAGAAAGATTTAGTGACCTCACATGTGAAATGTCTGAATTTTTTAACAAATGTCTGAACAGTGACATCCTGTTTGATATGTTGATGTGCTGAAAGTCTACATTTCAAAACTTTTTCTACAATTGACTTTAATGATTGATTTCTAGATCATTGACACTTTAATGGTGAAATTGGAAATCTACAAGAGATCATAGACATAATTTAGGCTCTAGTTATGCCAGGTTTGCCTAAGAGGAAAAACCCTATTGCACTTTTAAGAGTCGTCACCGCTGATACATCTGAGAACTTGTCCCACTGCTGATACCCAGAGGAGAGACTTCTGCTGCTCTCTGTGGTAAGAATTGTCCTTTTCTCATCTGGGACAATCACATTTCTGGTGGGACCAAATGAATCAAGAAAGTAAGTTCAGGGACATCTGACTGCAACCTTCCTGCCTTCAGACATGTGCTTCCTGTGTGAATTTCCAAGCAGTTGCAATAAGACATCACAGCCTAAGGGTTCATCCATCAGCTGAAGAAAGTGACTATCAACCCAGGTGGGTGATCTTACAGTCAACACTGGGAACTGATCTGTTTACTGGGTAGAACGTGTATCCAAAATGCATTCTAAGGGTAACCATGACTAAGGGGAAAGAGACCAGCAGGGCAAAAAAGGAAATCACATGAAAAGTGCCAAAACTAAGAAACTGAACCTGTACTCCAGGAATACAATTATTGGAAGAACGTTCACATCTCAAGCAGATCAAACAGCAAGACAGATGCTAAGGGTGAATAAGCCATTGGGAGAAGACTCAAGTTGTCCAGGTTCAAAATAAACACTTTGATGCACCAAAACCCAACAGACTTGTCCAAGATAAATTGGAGCTAAAATCTCTATGACATGCAGTAGGTGAAAAACCTCAACTGCAGCATCCCAAATAATCTGTGATGGGAAGCACCCCATTTCTGACACATAAGGAACAAGAATCTCAGGCAGACAAGGGCTAAAGGATGACCTAGTCTGTGTCCATGGGTGCTGGAAAGATGAGGATCAAATCCCTAGGGGCAAAGTCAGACAACTCAGGGAGCATTCACCTTGGTCAATCAGTACAGGGTCTAGTCCAACCAGGTGATTCTGTCTACAAATAGCCAGGGAACACATGCAGGAAAGGGGTTTAAATCTCATCTCACTCTTCCTTCTGATTCAGTCCTCAGGAGTTTCAAATGGCTAGGCAGTACCCCCAGACCAGACTTCACTAGAATTCATGGGAGCTGAAGGAGAAGAGCTGAGGAAAGAATTAAATATTTCTCTGAAAAAGAACATATGTTGCTAATATTCAAATGAGAAGTAGATAGTTCTTAAGAGCTCAAGGAATGAAGAGACAGCTTACAAAACATAAGTGTTAATAAGGTAAGAATTAAATGGGGGAAAAATGACCTATTGGTACAGATTTACATACATCTGTGGTAATCAGGAATTTCTAAAATGAGCTTTTCCTTTATTAGGACTTGCGTGGCATTTGGACAGTAATAAGACTTTCCTTTGAAAATGGAAATTCTCAATCAGTTTCTCAAAAATTCATATTCAATAATGCATTGGATTGTCACTGCCTGAATGTTTACAGAAGAAAAGCAGAGACAAATCCTACACACAGTTTCATTCTACTCAACTCCCCCACACCCCAAAGACGATCCCATAGTTAAGATGGAGAGTAGTTCGGGACCTGCAGGCGCTTTGGTAGTCACGTCTCCTCCATGGCACTAGGCAGGTGATTTGAACACCAGTGGCCCCTGCTGGGCTCAGGCAGCTCATCTGACCTTCCTGACTTCAAGTATAGCAAGATGCAAGTAAAAATCCTGCTGTATGTTATGCTGCAGAAAATAAATTATTGTCTAAATATATAAACTATTGGATTGCAGATTTTGTTCCATATATAACTGAGAAGTCAGGAACGATTAAAAAACACATTTCAAGATCATTGACTTTTATGAGTGCTAAAAAATAAAAAGAATTAGAATGCCCAGTGTTGGATTCTGATATAGTCATTCTGGAAGGATCCTGATCACTGAGAGGATTAGGAAATTCTGAAATACAACTGTTTCTTATTGAAGCAAGCAGTTCCTTCAAGAGACCACAGGATTAAGCTTTCAAATGGGGCTACATCAAGACAGAGTCCGTTTACTTTTAGAGATGGTAGTCCAAGGAGAACTGCCTGATCATGAAAGATAAGTGGCATGTGGCACCTGACTTAGGTAAGCATCTACTGTATGACTCTTGTCTTAGACCAGTAGCCTACAGTGCTCATTTAAGCACAAGAAGAATACTAGAAAAGAGTTTTCCCTAGCTTTGCACTCACTCATTTAATCCTCATCTCACAATAAGCAAAGCCAGGACAAGGATTCATAAAATGGATACATCTATGTCAAGACCTCCAGGCATCCCCGTTTGTAGCCCAAGGGCAGAGGAGGAAATGTTCTGTCAGAGGAGTCTACCCATGGGTCAGGACTGCCCTCAGCACTGACATCACTGGACCCCTCAATACCCCAAAGGAAGCCCAAGGCAGAGCCAAGTGAATAGCGTGAGAACTGAGTGCCGTGGGTGTGGGAGACTTGGGAAGACCCAGGTAGAACAGGCCACAATAAATACTGCCCATGGAATCAATGTGCAGTCGACTTTTATGAGCATAAATTGACCTGAAATCTCTTACAGAGTATCTAGATGGTGAGAAATCTCACCGGGATAACCCCAAGCTTCTGGATGGGTAACAACCTCTTATTGAGACAAAGAATATAGTAGAGACACGGGCTAAAGAGGACCTAGGTTTGTCCAACAAGGGCTGGGACAATGTGGGTCCCACTACCCTCCCCCGCCCCCACCCCCCATGGATAGAAGTCTAAGCAAGACACCCAAGTGCACGGTCAGATGTTTTTCTATGCTTCTTGCAGTCCCTGACAGAGCCTTAAACTAGAATGTTTTGACTAGGAAGGCAGGGCATTTCAGTCCAGGTCTCACTACAAGTAAATTTTTAAGTATGTTAAAGACGTGTGATGTCAGAGGACAGAATTAAACTCTTTACCCTGTAAATAACATACATTATTCAAATACAAATTGTTTTTTTTTTAAAAAGGAGTACATGGCAAACTCCCTAACTTTCTGGGAATGTCTAGAACTACCTTTCCCAGATGTGGCTGCTTCTCCTCCAACACTAAGCCAACTTCCATTCCATCTGTGTTGCATCATTAGAAGACCATGCATCTCAGGGCATGTGAGATTGAATGGGTGCTTGCAGGTACTGACAAGGACATACCCCGTTGCATGTTTTCCTTCTGGTGCTAATGCATACCCTCTTCCACCTCCAAGACGAGGTGATCTCCTCACAGCTATCTCAAGCCCCATGAATGGAACAGCAGCTCTTTGCTGGGATCTCCTTGCTCACATAGCACCTCTTAAAAACACACCAGCAAGAACGCTAAAGCACACTTCTCTCCTTGGCTCTGCCATTCCTAGAAGGAGTCACTCTTTGCCTTATTCAATAATGAAGACAGTGAAGAGGGAGGAGAGATCACTTCCTTTTAAAGGGCATGATCCTTAAGTTCAAATAAAACTGCTTACATTCTATTTGTCAGAACTTACTAACATGACCACAGCTATCAGAAATAGATCAGGGAAATCTGGATGCCTGATACCCTTATATCACCTCTCAGAGAGGAGCCTGAGTTTGAACTAAGGCCCTCACATATGCTAGGAAGGAATTCTTCCACTGAGCTAATCCGTCCCCTTAGGTTAGAGAGCCTTTCGGAAGGCTATCCGCCCCTTTCCTGCTGCTTAGTCTGTTACTCTGCCTCCTTTCTGATGTAATTCCTCTCTTTACCTAGGCTGCTAGGTATGACAACCTGGCTGAGGGGATCCCCCTCCCCTATCCCTGTCACGTCAGGGTCCCTTCTGACACCCAAGGAGGGTTAGGCTGGCTAAAATAACCTCAGAAACCCTCTCCACCCTCCCAGATCCCTCCTCCTCCTCCTAGGGAGGTTGCCATCACACTCGGTTTGGAGGATGGAGCTGGTGGCTCCACCTAGGCTCTTTGTCCTGAGGGTGGGGTATAGGTGCCACTTCCAGCCACTGGGGTGAGAAACTCAAGATTTTTCTTCAGCTTCCTCATCTTTCCAGTACCCTCCTAGATAATCCAGAGTATCCTCCCACTCTATATATATCTAAAGGAGCAGGCAGGAGGGAAGAAGTCTGCTTTCCTCTGTCAGATACATTCGTTCACTATCTCGGGGTGGGGGAGGGGAGCCCTTCCCAGAGGCTGGGAGGATCAATAATTCACAGCTTGCTGTTTCAGCCTCTTCCTCTCTGTCCCCAACTCTCCTGGGAGTTGTTAAGCAGTGTCCTGGTCTGCTATACCCCAAAGCAGGTCAAGAAGTCAGCCCTTGGCTCCCTCTCAGCTGCTTTAGTTAGATCTGAGCTTTGTCTGCCTACCCCATCGGCCATGTTCCCGCAATCCATTTCTCATGCACCTCTGTAAAGGTAAATTACAGGAACACAGGCCCTTCTCTGTGGCCCCTCCTTAGGCAGCAATCTCTACAGTTGAATTCTCTTGGATCAGGCAGCACAGGGCTGATTAGCAGAAATTCAACTGGAGAATATAATATGACAAACACGTTATCCCTTCTTGCAAACATCCCTGAATTTTAAAGGTTCCACTCAAAGCCAGTCTCCAAAGATTTGGGGGAAAGGATTTTACTTCCATGACCTGTTCAATGGGGGTTAGTAGTGCTTGAGTCAAGGAGGAAGGTCTTCACCAAAACTGCTTTGCCCAAAAAGCCAATTTACTTTCTCCTAGACTACATTATATTTGGGCAAATTGGATGGGCGTGGGGAGGGTGGTCTAAAATTTTTATGGCCAGGGAAGAATTCTAGGAAAAAATATTTCCTTGTACTTTTGCCATGTAACAAAGATCTAAAGGCATAAAATTATCCAGATCCTGTTCAGTGGAGGTCCCCAATGAGACAAGTTCCCTTCAAAAGTCAGAGCAAGGAGGGAAAAACTGGAGACCAGCTACATCAACATGGGAAGGGAGAAACATGGTTCATTGCTAGTGCTGAATTCTCCTTTTATGAGTGAATGGGATCTCCTGGGCACGTAAGTCCTCATATGTTCAGTGAGCGAAGAAAACAGGATGAGGCCCTCCTCCATCAATCAAAGATGGCAGAGAAAGAGAAAACTCTTAAATTCCACAGGATACTAATGTCTTCAAAAGGGTTGTAGTGGGAAATTGCCACAGCATGGGTGATTCACCCAGTTAGTTGTTGACCTGCAGCCAATGGCACATAACTGTTTCAAAACCCTGCACATTTTCTGAGATCCCACATATGGCCCTACGGGATTCTCCAGGACAAACTGATACCATCTTAGTACTCCATACAGACACACATCTCCTGGGCACGTAAGTCCTCATATGTTCAGTGAGTGAAGAAAACAGTAAAGAGTAGTCCTGTTCTCCAAGTGGTTAACAGGGAAAAGCTTCCACACTGACCTTTCCTGATTGAGATACTACAGGAACATGTGTTTTGAGGAGCACCATTTAGACAGGCTCTTGTCCACAAGAATTTTTCATCTTCAAATGATGTTCCGTCAGTTTTTCTAAACCTGGGTTTTTTCCACAATGACTGACACACCTCCTTTGTGGCAGGTAATAAGGCAGTCACTTGTGCACGAGGTTTACAGGAGATCCTCCTGAGAATGTGGGTTAGTGAAGGGTTGCGACTGGGATGAGCTCTATGCTCCTCCTGCATTCTGCTGAAGATGTTCACAGCCCCCATACCATCACCTGCTTGGATAGAAAATAAAACTCTGTCCTCCTCAGACAGAATGAAATGTTAATTCTCCCTTGGCATGGAATGAAGAAAATCTTAGAGTCAAAATTCAATGCAAGGGTTTAATTTCCCCTCTCTTGCTTCCTGAAATCTAAGCGTGAGTTGGCCCAAATATCACAATGGCCAGTCATCTGCTGTAGAATGAAGGAAGAAAAGACCAATAATGATGAAGATGAAACAGTCTGAGTGAACCAGGACAGAACATGCCTCCACCCTTGGATGTTTAATGCTGAGGGTCTCAGAAAAGTGAGCATGAAAATGACAGACTAATCACTTTGACCCAGCTGACTGCACTGATAGGAGCTGTAACGTCTGAGACATCATCAGAACAACACACATTGGAGAGCTCACAGTCTTATAACTCTGAAAGTGACTCCTCGTTTCTATTCTAAATTTCTTTTCCTTCCCCAAACAGCAAGTTCAGGAATTCCATTTGGCTGATGGCAACTCAAACTGTCCCAGAGGAAAATTCTCCTGGCTAAAAGGATCTGCCCTTTCTCCAGATGTAGTCTGAACACACAGAGCAGCCCAAGCTCACAAGGGGAATCACATCTGAGGCACAAGATAAATCACAAAGCACTGTATATGTTTTCTCAACTGTCAGAAAAATATGATGCAATAAAAGTCTTCAGGTGTCACAGCTGGCTGGTGAATAACCTGCTTCATGCAAGGTTGTTGGTCAGCAAGGTACCAGGAGGGAGGGAATCCTACCCCCAAGTCCCTCAATTACCAAGTTCTGCCTTAAAAACAGCCTTAACACTGTATTTTCCTTATATGACACCCATCCCCCAGGGCCTCTGATATACTTTCCCAGGAAAACATCATCAAGCTGAAAGAGAGGTAAGGTCTGCAAGGCATGACCAACAACAGCCTCCACATCCAGAAAATACTCTGGCCCCTATTTTTACATGACTGGATCAGTTAATCCAGCAGTGAGACCCATATTTGACTCAAATGGAATTTGACTTCTGCTCCACATCTCTCAGATGGATCCCTGACTGCCCAGAGAAGGTGTGTTGACAATGATGATCACTTTCCTCAGCATGCTTGGGACAATCATATTCCGGTAGTGTTAAAGACATCAGAAAAGATTCAGTGGTATCTGACTGCAACTTTCCTGCATTCCATCATGTGTTGCCTCTCTGGGAATCTAGAAGCAACCTCACATGAGCTACCACAACTTAACAGTGCATCCATCAACTGTATACAGTGATATACAGCCAGGACTGAGAACTGATCCATTTTCTGGGTAGATCTCAACCCCTAAAATGCATTCTCAGACAGAGTAATCTTGACCAAGGGAACAAAGGAACCCTCAGCTCATTCAAAAAGGCTGTAACCTAAGGGACACTACCATTTAAGACACTAGACTTATTTTGCCCGAAGACAATAGGATTGATCACATCAGTAAGATTGAACAGCTAGAGACAGGTCTTCCCCGTAAGGCTCACTCACCCATTACCCTCATACCTAAGTGGCCCAGGGCCCCAGTGAACACTGCCCATCCAAGAAACATCCAGAGGACTTGTCTGGGGATAAACTGGAGGTAAAATCATTTCCAGGGCATCCAGAATGTAAAAAAGACCATTTGGATAATCACAAATACTCTGGGATGGAAAAAACCCCTTGTGACACATAGGGACAAGAGTATATCAGTCAGAAAAGTGCTAAAGGGTGACCGACACTGCATCTACAGGGATGAGAAAGATGAGGTCCACACTTCTCACACAGATCTCTGGGGGCAGAATCAGCATACAGCTTAGGAAGCATTCACCTTGGTTCATTAGCACAGGGTCTAGACCAACCAGGAGATCCAAACTAGATGTGGTCAGGGAACACATCAAGATGGGCTTCAAACATCTCACACTTCCTTCTGATTTAGTCCTGGGTGTGTTAGATGGAAAGGCAGTGCATCCCAGGTCGTGTTTTGTTAGAATTCATGGAAGCTGAAGGAGAAGTTAGAATGACAGAGGTTGTAATTAAACTCTCCAAAATGATCATGAATTGTTATAATTCAAGAAGTGGATGGTTCTAAAAGATGGAAAAAACCCAAGTGTCCATTAACAGATGAATGGATAAACAAAATGTGGTATACACACACAATGGAATACTATTCAGCTGTAAGAAGAAATCAAGTCAAGAAGCATATGACAACATGGATGAACCTTGAGGACATAGTGTTGAGAGAAATAAGCCAGATACAAAAAGGACAAATATTGCATGGTCTCACTAATACTGACTAAATATGATTAGTAAACTCATTGAGTTAAACTATACATTACTAGGAGATAGAATGTGGGTTGAGAAGGGAGAGCTGATGTTGAATGCATGTAGAATTAATTAGCTTGATTGAAAAGTGTGGAAATGGATAGAGTTGATAGTTATACTCACTATATATAGTTGGTATATATATATACCAACACTGTCAATTTTTAAGTGTGGATGTGGTTGAAAGGGTAGTCTAGGGAGGTTTTAAAAAGAGAGAGTGACAATTAAATGCAATACATGATCTTGCATTGGATCTAATAATGGAGGAGAAAATGTCCAAAAGGACATTATTGGGACAAATGGAAAAAAAAAACAAAAAACAGAATATAGACTAGATGCCTTATATCAATGTTAAATTTCTTCAACTTGATAGAATAGTAACCACCTTAAGTATAGCTAAGTGAATGTTCCTATTCTAAGGAAATATACATGACAGTGTTAAGTATTAGAGGAGAATGATATTTGCAACCTACTCTCAAATGTTTCGTAGACAGATAACAGATAGATCAGATATGATAGATAAACATATATATATGATAGTTAGATCAAATGACATACCAAATGTAGAAAAATGCTAACAGTTGGTAAATCTGGGTATATGAATGGGGGTGCATTGGAGTTTTACGTATTGTTTCCATATGATTTTTGCAACTTTTCTGTAAATTTGAAAGAAAAAAGTAGATAGTTCTTAGAGTGTTAAAGAATGTATAGATTAAAGAACTAAAAGGTAATTTGGTATTTGATATTTTAGATAATACTCTCCTCTAAACAAAGTCATATAGTGATGTGTGTACAATTGGAAATGCAGTCACCAACAGATACTAAATATTGAAGAATTATTGGAAACCTAAAATCTCAGCAGCCATTACACTCCAAATAGGAATGAGATATTGTAGATTTCTTTCACGATATTTTTCTTTGAGAAATGTGACCAAAAAAAGAGTTGAGTGAATCCCAGACGCCGTATCCCCAGGAGAGACAATGCTAAGATGTATCCATAGGGTTCCTCAGAACGTCCCCTGTTAGGAATGAGCTACAGTATCCCCTAGTGACGACAGCTCAATATTACACCCTCAGGGGCTGCTCAACCCTTTCTCATGTCCACCCCTCCTTCCTCTTTTGTGTTTCCTGGAATTGCTTCCTAATAAAGTACATGTCCCAAATTCTCCTGAGTGTACATTCAGGCAATCTGGACTATGACATTAAAGTTATTTTATATTTCAAAAAAAGAGAATCATGACTTTTTTCACTGATAACAGTGATTAAGATGAAAAAGGCAATAAAAATAGGGATATGAATATATCACCTATATTTAACAACCTAGAGTTGTAGAAAAGAGTAAGAACTGTATTCATTTCACCTGAATTTCAAAATAGGCATAAATACTTTCAAAGACACAACTTATAACTATAAGGAAGAGGTATTATATTGAATCTTTAAATTTCCAATGCAATAAGCTGGATGTATAATATAAACTCCCCACAAAGAAACTCTGAGCCCAGAGTGTTTCCTGGCTGGATCTGTTTACTAGTGAAAGAAATAAACCACATGATCATCTCAATTGACACAGAGAAGTCATTCAACAAAATCCAGCATCTTTTTTGATAAAAACACTTAAAAAGATAGGAATAGAAGGAAAATTCCTCAATCTGATAAAAGGCATATATGAAAAACCCACAGCCAACATTGTACTCAATGGGGAAAGGGTGGATATCTCCCAGACATAGCCCACGACTGCCCAGAAGAAAAGGCCCTGCTGTTGTTCGTGAGGAACTGTTCTCAGCCTGCCTGGGACAACCATGTTCCTGTTGGTACCAAAGGCATCTGGGAAACACCATAGAGGCATCCAAATCTGACCTACTAGTTTCAGTTCTTCACTCTCCTGAGGAAAACTTCAAAGAGCTAAGACACAGCTTCAGAGAATATCCAGCTATGACAGAGAATGACATTCAACCAGATGGATGGCACTTCAATGCAGTGGACAACAAACGTTTTTCCATAAAGTCCCTCTGACAATATATATTCTTAGCCAGGATAACACTGCAAATACCCTAGACAAAGACAGTAGCCCTAAATGATTCCATCTTTTCAGGAAAACTGAACCTGTATTCCATTAGGAGAATTTTCAGAAGTATGATCAAGAAATTAATATATATATATATAGAGAGAGAGAGAGAGACTTGATACCCCTTAAAGATATGGGGGAGAGAATTAGTCAATGAAGGAAGAACACGCAGTAATATGAAATAGGTAGAAATATCAGGCATTAAAATATAGGAGTAGGAAAATCATATATGAGATAAATCAGAGAACAAATGTGATTGAATTTCCAAAGGCAGAAATCTCCCAGAGGCATTAGGAAATAAAAAGACTATGAGGTGAAGGAGAGAAACAAATGACCAACTACTGGAAGTAATAAGAAAATTTAGGGAACTTACATTTTAAGAAGTGATGATGAAAGCTGATTACCCCTGAAAAACAAATTTGAGCATTGATGTAGATTCAAGCAAAGTATCATATCATCCTAAACCTAAAAATAAGATTTCTCTAATAGTGCAATTCATTAGAGAAATAAGAGATGAAAAGGCCAGGAAAATCAATTGCAAGAAAGATCCCAAGGGTCAAGATAAAAGTATTTGCTTTTCACAAGTCCAATTATATCACGATATTACATTACATAACTCAGCCTTTATGACTAAATGAGGTTTACTTTGTGAGGTCTACATGAAATACAAGGGAAATAGATGTTGCCACAGCTGCTGAGAATCAGCAACTACACATCCTTTAGAAAGAGTTGACTATTCAACCCATATTCTTGGGATTTCCCTAGAGGTGGGGTGTATGTGCTGAGGAAAAGATGACATAGACATGGAGACCAGCCATATGGCAAAAACTAGTCAATACCACTGATTTGCAAACTTTGTGAAATTCAGAGCCACAATTTTCAAGGACTTTTTCCTGTAAAGAGCTGGACAGAAAGTTTGATGAACCTACATCCCACCCAGCATTGCCCATAGACCACCCCCAAGCTTGCAGGCTAACTGCCTATCCCCATACCCACACTAGCATCTTTCAGCTAACCCTCTGGACCTAAGGCACATGACAAAATCTGACAGATTTTTTCATTTGCATAAAAGGGGAAAAAAGTGAGAATGTGTAAAGTAGGTAGAATAAATCATTAAATAAAAAGAGTAAAGCCATTGAAAGCAACATTAAAAGAGAACTCAAGGAGCATGAGAGCTCCTTGAGGTTATATCTGGTGAGGAGAGAGGTGGCGCTCTGGCAGCTGGCCCTTCTACACGATCCTGGACAGAGGCAGGATAGACATCACTCCT
Source organism: Cabassous unicinctus (assembly GCA_029593785.1). Taxonomy (NCBI): domain Eukaryota; kingdom Metazoa; phylum Chordata; class Mammalia; order Cingulata; family Chlamyphoridae; genus Cabassous; species Cabassous unicinctus. The sequence continues at coordinate 24,164 of JAQZBX010033668.1, forward strand.
GGCCAGAGCAAGCTTGGTGTGGGGGGAGAAAAGAGAATATCATATCCACAGCAAACTTCTTTCTTCTGTTACTCCAGTTGTGGACAGCTGGGGGCAACTAAAGAATGGAGGAAGAAGAGACAGGAGGAAACAATCTGGATTTACCTCTCATGGGCTGGATAATGCCAAGAAACTGAAGAGAATGCAGAATCTTTTGTGAAGCGCTGCATGCTGCCTTAGAACTTTACTTTGGTCATGTTGCATCATTTGACAAAATCGCTATTGAATCTGGTAAGAACATTGCCAACAAGATAAAAATTTCACTTTTGCACTTTCACCTAGAGCTAAGTTTCCATGTGATCAGAGACAGAGGGTCACACACTGGAGCTCCACCAGATGGGCAAGAAAGAAGAGTCAGGAGGAGATAGGGCGAGCTCTTTCTACACTGATCTGTTCACATGTCAATCTTCCTCTCTGGGCCTCTACCCTCTTGGAATAGGAACTCAAGGTTCTTCCAGACTTTACATGACCTGTTTTCACAGTACACAGACAGGTTAACTGAGTCAACCACCTGGGTTACTCATGTCAACATCCATGGTAAGGGACTCTTCTTTCATGAGACCAAAAGAAATTGAACTGCCAATCAAGACCGACTGAGTCGAAGGCTCTAACTGCATGCCAAGCTAGTGATTCATGCCAAAAGCTGCAAAGTAGAGGAGGTTACCATGGAGCATGGACCACAAATGACCCCTAGCCCACTCTTGCCATTACTTTGTGCCGCAGTCCAGCCGAGGCACGAGGGAGCAGACTGAAGGTGGTTAAGGGAGTCGGCGAGAATGATGAGTCGCACACCAAGTTGAGTGAGAATCCACGTATATCTCTCTTTTATTGTAGGATAGCTTAGTTTTTATATACTACTCTTTGGGCAGGCTTGTAAGCATTCCTTCTGTAGCTATGTAAAGTTTACGTAAGCATTCTTTCTATAGCTAAGCAAGATTGCAGGCATAATATAGACTTTAGATAAGCACTTTTAGTTCCAGGATGTTAACTTTTAACTTATGGCTTAGAAGTTCCTATTCTGATGTTAAGGTTAGATAAACCAGACTTGTGGTAAACTAGCATACCTAATTGCAGCACTAACCCATTGTTACA
>JAQZBX010033669.1:0-25294 GCA_029593785.1 Cabassous unicinctus
AAAAAAAAAAAAAAAAAAGCAGCATCCAGCCAATTCGCCAAGTCTTTTTCTCACTGGCTAAATCCAGGGATATTCCTTCCATCTGGCCTAATTAAATGGGATGTGAAAGGCAGAACCGCCATGTGAGCTAGCCTGCCAGATTCCTCTCCAGAAGCCCCCACTTTCCAGCAAAAGAATCCACAAGAGCTTGGAGACTCTGTATTGGCCGCCCACCATGGAGCTGTGCTGTGTCTTTGCAGGGCTAAAATGAGTCTGGGGCTGCAGCCTTGGGGTGGGGGAGCATCCTTGTTTGAGCACATCCAGCACATCTCATTGATACCCTCTTGCTCTATTCATGATGGGTCTTAGGAACCTCTCCGTTTTCCCAGCAGCTCACGGAACAAGAAGCGCCATCACATGGAAAAATCTAGAGCAGGAGAGAGAGAATATGCTCTTATCTATCCATTTGTGTGTTTATCGAAATGCTGGCCTTTGTGCAACAGAATGGTTTCACGATTCTGCCTGACGGATGAAACTCATCAGATCAGAAAAATAAATTAAAAGAATGCAGCCCTTGTCACATTTTATGTATGTAGATAATTGAAAGACAGTGAACAAATAGAGGAAGCAAACTGTACACATAATAGCTTACAAGAGAGAACTTTTTTTTTTTTTAACAAATAAGACTCAGAAACCATATCAATTACATTTTACAACCATCTGTGAGTCTGTCTCTTCTTTTTATTTTCTTTCTGCTGACCATAACTGAATCAGTGCTTTCTGGCTAAAAGCTTTGTTCTTTGGCCAAACGTTTAAAGAGAGATCACCTACATCCACGTTTCCTTTCTTTCTTAATGTAACCTCTGAGCACAGCATTTTGGTCTCCTTTCGAATGAGTGGGGAAAGTGGCTGGTGGCCCTTCCATCCAGCCATTACTGGACTTTGCTCCCATCTGGAATTTGCTGCAGCTAAGCACACTGGACAGCCTGTTCTGTAAGCAAGGCAGACCCCTCCCTGAAAATTAAGGGCCTGCTTGGCATATTTTCTTCACTATTAATACATTGATAGTTTTTATTAAAAAGATTCTGAGATTAGTATTTCTGGCTGCATTACTCCTTTGATTAATGCATGGGAATCCTGCAAAAATAAATATTAGTATTATTCGCCTGGCTGGGGGAGGTCTTTGGAGAAGATCTGTGAACCTGGATATAATATATCTGAACTTCCTGCCATCAAGATAATAATTAGGTTTACCCTGGGTGAAAGTATGCTGTTTGGTGGTATTATTTCATGGCCCGGAACTGTGAATCCCTTTTCTCGCTGCCTCTGGAGTAGGACGATTACCCCTCACCTAGGATGTCCTCTCTTTAGGTCCCTAGATTTACTGCTGTGTTTGCTGATCATCCTGTCAACCCCATGATATAGGTGGAGGAGGAAGCGTTTATCCAATTCAGAGAAGCAAATCCCTAAGAAAATATCAGCCAAATTGCCAGAGGCTGGGGAGATGGCAGGGGCAACAGGAACCAACCAATGAAGCGATGACGATATAAGAACGGCAACGTGATGAATAAGGAAGGCCAGACAAAGGAACCGCTGCCACCGGCCTTCTCTTAGCCAGAGCACTAAGCTCCTGCATACGTTCATTCATTTTTATCAATCTGATAATTTAGAGTTGAAATGGATCTTACAATTTGTATAATTTGGCCTCCCATTCAATGTGCAAGGATAAACCTTCTTATGGTACATCTGATGGATGTTTGTGTTCTGCTTGAATCTCTCCAATTCTGGGGAGCTCAGCACTTTTCAAGGCAGCCATGTTTGATAGTTTGGCAGTGCTAATGGTTTGACACTTTTCTTTGTGGCTTTAGTGCAGTGTCTTTTGATTGAAAGTGATAGGGAAAGTAATCACTGCTAATTAAGCTAAGAGAGAGATTTATTGGAGCATATAACTTCCAATACCCAGAGAAGGATGGGCTTCAGGTGAGGCTTGATTCAGGGCTCAAATAGTCTTACCAGGCCCCACCTCTCAGCTTTATTTCTTCCTAGTTGGCTCCGTTGTGAGGCTCTACTTAGTGGCCGCTGACAAATTCAGGCCCATTTCTTTATGACAGCAGCCATTCCCCAATAGTTCCCTCCTAATCCTTGTGATTTCCATTCTCTCATTAGCCCATGTTGGATAATACTTCTATTCCTAAATGACTCCCTTTGGAGTTTCCAGCTCCAAACCCACAGCCTGGGTCTAGGATTTTGTTTGCAGGTAGTTTGTTTGAGAGGTGATCCCAGGAAGCCGAGTGAAGAAGCAAAGAAGAAAAGACAATATGCTATTGTCTGAGCATTGCAGTGGACCAGGGGCTCAGTACCACTGGGGACCCTCTGAGAAACTGTGCAGAACGAGAATCAGAATTGTTCCTCTGAAGGATGGGAGGTTGGGCCATTTATACTCTTTCTCATCCCCCTGTGGCTGAGGGTTATCTTTAGAGACAATTGCACACCCCCAGGCTGTCCTGATTTACACTGAATGAGCTCTTGGGGGTGGTAGAAAAACAGAGCAATGTGGCAGGCACTTGAGGATTGACTGCTGCAATGTCCCTGGACTGCCACCCCAGCTCAGCAGAAATCACAGGGTGTGCAGAAATCACAGAAAGTGCCGGCCACGGTGAACCAGTGGCTGTGAGCCGGGGCCAGGGTTGAACTCATGGGCCACAACCTTGACCAAGTGTCACATGTTCAAAGCTGGGAATGGAAACTGTCTTAGTTTGCTAAAGGCTGTCAATGCAAAAATACCAAAAATGGGTTGGCTTTTATAATGGGAATTTATTAGGTTAAAATCTTACAGTTCTGAGGCTATGAAAATGTCCAAATCAAGGCATCGCCTGAAATGTTGTCTTACCAAAGATCAGCTGATGATCCTGGACTCCTGCCACCTGGCAAGGCAAAATGGCGGCTGGTCTGTGTCTCCTACAGGCTCACTTTCTCCCCGAGCTCAGCTGTTGGTGATAAGGCATATGGCTTCACTCTCCCCTCTCCCTTCCAGGCCTCACTTCAGCTTCAGGCTGCTCCACTGATTGCAGCCTCTGGCCTCCCTCTCAGCCTCAAAGGCAGGGGTTCGTAACCTTTTTTGTTCCACGGACTCCTTTGCCAGTCAGGTGAAAACCATGAACCCCTTACTAAGTCCACACTACACTATATTATTTAATAAATATATCGCACCTGCCCCAACATGTCTCCACATGAATAATATTTTTTTGAATTTAAATTCAAGCTCACGGACCCCTGCTCTAAGGGTTTCTCTGTCTTGCTGTGGCTGTAGGTGATCCTGGAGTCCTCTCTCACATGGCAGGGTAAAAGCTTACAGTTCTTTTTCTCTGTGTTCCATTTATATAAGACTCCAGTAAAAAGGATTAGGACCCACCCTGGTCCTGCAATCTAATCAAAGGCCCTTAACTGAAGTGATCTAATCAAAAGTCATCTAATCAAAGGACCCTTAACTAATCTAACCAAAAGATCCCACATAAAATAGGTTTACATACACAGCTTAAGAACACAATTTTGGGGGTCCACAAAGACTCAAACCAGGACAGAAACCATTTGCTACATATGATGAGTATGGAGGAAAGTGCCTCCCAAGAGCAAAACCGGATGCTATTCCCAGAAATGGAAGAAGGCATCCTGGGGAGGGCAATCAACAAATGTCCACTCTACCTCCATTGAACCAAAAACTTGCCTTCTTTTAACTTCTTCCCATTAGTTTGAATGTTAAGCTAACAGTGTTTTCCTCAATACATAACAGGAGATAATTAGCATGTCTTCCTTTTGTCTCCTTTTTATTCTAATCCAGTATAGATATACATTGTTTCTGCAACTGTTCTTATCTGGCATGGTTTCTAGAAACTTCTGTGGCCCTAGTCACCCCCTACCCACCACCCTCCTCTATTATGCTTCTTTTCCTGTTACTCCCTCAGCTGACCACATGAAAGGTAGAGTGAGGTCCATCACAATCAGAACGAATGGGCACAAGGACCGCCCTGGGGTCAAGCAATTGTGAACCTCTGCAAAGTGACCGTTTAGGAACATTTTATTATATTCCAATTATGCAAAAATAAGGGATCTCTCTATAATTCTCTATTAACCAGAAAGACTCTTAACCAGAAAATGCTAAGTCCTGACTGTTATTGAAGCTTTAGTGCCATGTTGACCCATTTTGTAAAATATTCCTCAGTGGACAAATATCATTTTGGCCTGCCCAGTGTCTATTACCCTTTTCCAGGAACGGAATCCTAGATAAACTTTGTGGAGCCAGGCCCTTCCATGCTCAGATGATGAGATTTGGATGGACCAGTGGTGAGATAGGTGACCCCTTCTTGGCCAATCAGAGCCCACATTCTTCTCCCCCTAGGAATCTGTTAAGCAGGGACTCTCATCTGCCTAAATGTCATGATTCCATTACTGGCCACCATGATAGGTTCAGGGATAAGGACACTACCCAAGGAGGTTCAGTCAGAATGCATCTTGAAATACAGGCCTGGAGATGCTGGTAGCCATTTGCCACCATGTGAAGCCTGAGGACAAAGCCACAAGAAGCATGAGACAGAAAGAGACCGGGTTAATCCTTTTGGTGCCTGAATCCAGCTGTGACTAAGTCTAGCTTGGACTTTTAGTCCTGATTGATACATTGTCTTCCCATGACATTTAGATATTTAAGAGATCACATTAAATAGCGGTAAAAGAAGTGGATTCATGCTGGAAGATCTAGGATTTGGCCTGATTCCACCACTCTCTAGTGAGGGATTTGGTCCACACCAGTTTCCTCATATATATGTCTGGAGCTGAAACACCACTTTCGTGAAGGTCAAACCTAGATAATATGAAATGGTAAGATGAAGAAAAAGGATGAGCATATTGGTATATAGCTTTGTTAAAACACCTGGTTAAAACAGCCATCCAATGGATCAGTAGCCCCATGGAGATACAGCCTGAAAGGGCCCTACCCGGATGTTAAAGAACAACTTCTAATATTTTTAGAGCATTTTCTATATGCTAAGCAATCTGCAAGGGATTCTATAGGGATTGTCTCATTTAACCTTGACAACTCTATGAAGCAAGGACTGCTATTATTCTCAGATCAAATATGGGGAAACTGAAGCTCAAAAAGATTAAATGATCTTCCCAAGGTAAACAGTAGAGTTTAGGTTTGTACCCAGACGGTCTGACTCGAAAGCAAGCACTCTGGGTGATTATTCTAAAACACAATTTCATCTTAGTAAAACTTCCATTAATAATGATAGAAATCTGTGTTTTTCCCAGCTGGCATGCCCAAACTCCATAAAGTGGGTGAGTAAATATGCAAATACGTCAATTTGTTCTCAAAACTAGGGTTGGGATATTAGCAGCTGGATTCTTTTCTGAATGACCCACTTCAGGCTTTCTGGCTTCCAGGCCATTGTCTTCATGGTGCTCCTGCAGCACAATGGCCTTCATCTCTACCCAGTTTTCCCTGCTGAATTGCTATTCATTGCATAAACATTTGACAACAGTAAAAAGGAAAAACTGAAACACAGAAAAATTACCATAGTTCTAGCCACTCTTTAAATCCAAGATTAAATGCCATTTTCTCCAAGAAGTCCTTGGAGTGCCCTGCTTCTGACATGTATATGTGCCTGTGTGTGTACATGCGTGTACACACACAGATCAGAGAGTCTAGAAAGAAGTGATTGTAATTTTAGCATTCACATAAGTTTGGCATCATTTTGAAGAATATCATTTTATAATTTCATATTTTTGTTGAATTTTGACTCTCATATCATGGGAGGGGAGGTGGAAGTGGATAAACCCAATCTTTTCCATGTTTAGGGTCTATAAAGTTCTTACACCAGCCCTGGAACGCACACACTGACACACGTGGGTGCAAGCGCATGCACACACATACACCCTTAATAGGACTATATCCTTCCCCCGAGCGGCAAAGGCAGAGGGCAGGCGTGCATCTGTTTCCCACACAGCCCCCCAACGGGGCCTCGCCCATGCTACCTGCTCAGTAATTGTTGGTTGAGTTACAAGCAGCATACAGTAAGCCTTTACTGTGCTCTCAGAGGGACAGTGAGTGGTACACAGGTGTGAAGTCAGCTGACTTAGCTGGTATCTGCCTCTTCGTTTTGGCAAGGCTCCTGATATTTCTTAAAAATTGGACCCTTTTCCTGGTCTTGCAGTCTGATTGCACGAGGCTCTCCAGGGAATAAAAATTAGTCTGCTGTCTGAAATGTTTATGAAAACAGCTAAATTTAGATGATCAAAGATTTTGGGACTCTAGAGGCCCTTGAGGTTGAAGACTGTGATATCTTTCACAAGCAATGAATAGCAAAGATTTTTCTTCAGAAATTCCCCTTCAGAGGCATTTAAAGTTCTCATTGGAAGCGATTTCAATTTCTCATTAATTGGCTGAATGAAGCAGGGTCTCCTTTAAATAGCCCAGTTGGGCATTTTTCCGTGTTCATTCACCCCATGCTAACTTTTAGCAGCAAGTGCCACGTTTAACCAAATTGAAATTACTTTTGAAGGAGAATACGGATGTATAGCTTAAGCTTAATCATGGGTTAATTTGCCATCTTGAATGAAAAAAACGGAAGCTGCTCAAAAGATTCCAAAAGGATGTCCTTTCTGCAATTTTACTGAAATTTGGTGAGTGGGTTAAAGTTACAGAGATAAGGAAATTATTCCGAGTAACACTTCCACATTAGAAATATATTCCCCTAAAATAAATTTGGTTCAAGCCGGGTGGGAATTGATGCTTTTTTTTTTTTGCTGGTTCTTGAGCAGCAGTCCTCCGTGGGTGTCTTTGCAGGATGGGGGGAGGGACAGGGGTCTTTGAGAGGCAGGGAGAGGAGGGTGAGGTTGTTTGTGTAACCAGTTAAGGCTCAGAGAACAAAGGCAGGGGGTCGAGTTTTGGTGGGCAGGTAAGAGCAGTGGTGCAAGGTCGGTCTCAGGGAGGCAGTGCTGTGGCGTTACTGGGGGCCCCCACCTCAGTTGGGCCAAACAGACCCTCCTCTGGTGCACCCCATCTCTCCTGACCTTGGGCCTATTATTTAGCCTCACTGAGCCTCAGATTCCTCACCTGTAAAGAAGGACTAATGTTGTCAGACTACCAAGAAAACTAAATGAGATGATGCAAGTCAAGCTTATAAAATGCTGGGAGGCGGATGTGGCTCGATCGACTGGGCTCCCGTTTACCATATGGGAGGCCCCGGGTTCGATTCCCGGGGCCTCCTGGTGAAGGCAAGCCAGCCCGCGTGGCGCGGTGAGCTGATGCAGCAGGACGACCCAACAAAGGGAGACAAGCAGACACAGAAAAACACACAGCAAATGGACACAGCAAGCACAAGCAGCAGGGGGGGATCAATAAATCAATAAATAAAATCTTTGAAAAAAAAAGCTTATAAAGTGCCTTAACCCAGGGCCTGGCACTGGAGTTTGGGTTAAACTGTTGCAAAGCATCTTAGAGAAAATACAAGTGGGACATTTTGCTGAACTGTAGTGGATCTGTGGGACAATCCTCCTCAGTCACACAAAGAGGAGGGGACATTGCAGAAATAAATATCCAGAGAGCTTTCCCACAGTGGTGACTTAGCACCAAGATGCGCAGTGTTTTCAAAGAAGGAATGGAAGGCAGCTAAACCATGGGGGAGAGGAGGGAACGGCAAGCAGTAGGCATGTGTCGCTTTTCCCCAGCTGCTGCCTCCTGGCTCAGGGCTTGTAAGGTTAGTTTGTTTGTAAACAGAAAGCTCCAAATTGCAACTCTTTGCCAATCCCTTGCCCAAGTGGGAAGGGCTTCTAATGAGCCAAGACATTAGTAATTACTGCAATAAGCTCTGCTCGGGCGTTTGATGGAGGACAAGGACTAAATGTGGAAGAGACGGCTCATCAACTAATAGTGGGGCGGGGATTTGAGGATTAAGGCTGGAAGTCACTAAGGGCCTCCGGAAGCCGAGGGAGAGAAACACCCTACCTGCCAAGCCCCTGCTCCCCCTGGGGCTGCAAGTTTCCTCTGAAGCTGGGGAAGGATTTCTCCTTTTTGTCTTCTGAGTCAGGAACTGACTTGCCCCCATTTTTCTGCAGAGGTGAAAGGGAAACTCGTTTGGTTAAAGAAAGAGCCCAGCCAAAGCTCCTAGGAATTTTTCCACGCCCAGCCCAGGCCTTAGGAATTGCTTGGATAGGGTCATTCACACCAGACAAGGTGGTCAGGCAAGTTTACATCCAAAGTCACCCCTCTGGCCTTCAGAGCAGCCAACACCAACATTACTGGAATTCAGAAGGTAAGTTTCAGGAAGAGAAGTGTGCATTTGGAGTCAGCAAGCCCTACTGCCCTGGGAGCTTGAGGGCCTGGCCTTCCAAGCATCTCAACAACCATGTGCTGGCCAGCTCCAGACACCTCGGGGCTGGCAGGGACCTCATAAGGTGGACTCTCTGCCCTGAAGAGTGAAGCAAACCGTTTTGGAGCCCAATGCCCCCCATTCAAATCCTGCCGCTGCCACCACCCAGCTGGGAGCCCTTGGTCAAGTTGCTAACCCTCTCTGTGTCTTGGTTCCCTCATCCATAAAATGGGATGACAATAATAATCCCCATTTCACGGGATCATTGTGAGGATCAAATCTGCTAAGATGCATGTATGCTGACAAGAGTATCTGGCGGAGAGTAAGCCTTCGGCAGATGGGAGCCGTTTGTGTTGTTACCTCTCAGGGCAGACTCCTCCACCCTTAGTCAGTCATAAACGTTAGGAAATTCTTTCTTCCAGGGGAGGGGGTTGGGTGCTACCACATTCTGGACAGGTAATTTGGGGCAAGAGAGTTAATCTTTTTTAACTTTGGTTCCCCATCCATAAAATGAGGATAATAGTATGGGTTTTACAAGGTTTTTGGAGAGATGAATGAAATAATCCACATAACATGCTTTGTCTAGTATTGAATAGATATTGAAGTGTATTTGTATATGTACATGCTTGTGAGTGTTTGTTGCAAGTAATAGAAAATCTGCTGGAATCTGACCCAAACGATATAGAAATGCGTTACAGTGTCTAACAGGAAGTCTGAGGCAGGGTGGGCTTCAGGGCTGGGTGATTCAGAGGCTTGATGATGTCATCAAGGGTCCAGGTGCTTTCCATTTCTCTGTCCTGCCATCTTCCGACTAGCAAGTGACATAATTTTGGTCAATAAGATAGTAGAGAAATTCTGCAGGGAGGAGGGACATTTCTGGGGAACTTTTCTAACTCCCCAGAGAGAGAGCCGGTCTGGATGTTGCCATGTCTGGATGTGGCTTGTAGATTCACTTAAGTCATTTGGCTACCAGTCAGAGGATGGTGGGGCAGAGAAACGGAAAGAACCTGGGTCCTCAGTGACATCACCAAGCCTCTGAATCAACCACCCAGGAAAAAGGAAATGGGGTTCTCCTAGACCAATGGGATCTCACAGGAGGACCTTCCTGTGAAGGGGGAGGGGTGGGCATCTGTCTTAGTCTGCCACAGGGCCACCGATGCAAAGTACCAGAAATGGGTTGGCTTTTATAATAGAAATTTGGGGTAAAGCTTACAATTCCAAGGCCTTGAAATTTCCAAATCAAGGCACAATCAGAGATGCTTTCTCACCAAAGTCAGCTACTGGCGATCCTAGGGTCCTGCCATGTGGCAAGGCAAGATGGCCACCGATCTCTGCCAAGGTCCCTGCCTTCCTCTCCAGAATCTACCATCTCCCGGAGCTCAGCTGTGGGCAACCAGGCATAGGGCTTTTCTCTTCTGGACCTCCTCTCTCAGTCTCAGCTGCTTTGCTTTTTTCCCAAGTTCAACTGTGGGCTTTCAGGCATATAGCTTGTCTTCTCTGCCTTGGCCCAGCCTCTTGGGGACTTGGAGCTTAAGCTTTGGCTGCTAGCGCTCCCCAAGTCCTCTCTCACATGAAAGGATCAAAATGGTAGCGCTCCCTTTTCTTGTGTGTCTCTCTGTGTCTCCATTTATATAAGACCCAGCAAGGGGGTGGAAACCCAAGCTGGCTCAGGCTTCACTGGTGTGGTCCAATCTAAAGCCCTAAAGTGATTTTTATCAAGTAATCTAATCAAAGGCTCCTTAACTGAATTTAGTGCAATCAAAGGGTACCACACCCACGGAAATAAATTAGGTTAAAAACATAATCTTTTGGGATTCAAAAAAGAATTTCAAACTATCACAGCATCCGAGCAACATCGGGATTCTGTTAGGAAGGAAGAAAGGAGTAGCAGAAACCAGGCAGGCAACAACACTCACTGCAGAACCCAAACCTGTTTCTCAATAGCTTCCCCTCATCTCCTCCCCACCCACAGCACGTTGAACCCTTTTCACATTTTCGAAGGGCCCTTCCATGCCTCCCCACCACCCGCCGACATCTTTATTATTGCCAGTGCAGCAAACTAGCAAAGTTCCGGGTTTCTTATGCTTAACAAAAGCTGCCGTATTCCCAGGTAGGGTTGTCCTTTTTGACATTAAGTTTGGATCTGGTTTTACATATCGCATGCATGGTTCAGGAGATCCAATGGGCCCTACAATGCCATGGCCAGCACACATCAGTGGAGTCTGCATCTGTATCCATGTGGCTGTCACAAGCAAGTGTCAGACAAGCAGGAGCTGGGCTGCCCAGAAGGGGTGGCAGCCTCTCCCAATCCTTCTCCTCCTTCTCCTCAGTTGCCTGCCTCTAGAGAGCAGATTCTAGATTTGGCAGAATGTTTTAACCCCTTCATGCCTTACTTTCTACCACCTCCCACATACTCACTGCCCTGGGATTCTCTATCTTAGTGTCCTGCCCTGAACAATTGTCACTCCTCTACCTCTATCCAAACTGATCTTGCCTGTGGACCACTGCTGCAAGATGCTGCTGAGAGAATGCACACTGATTTGATAAACTAAGCCATTTACTCTGACAATGGTGAATGTGGCATTTTTTAAGGCAAAACCTATTTGGAATTTAAGGGTTTTTATTTATTTGTTTTGTTTCCCTGAAATCAGTGTCTTAAAGCCTCCACTGTCATTGTCCTTCCCATCACTTCCTGTTCAAATCTTGCTGGTCCTTCAATTCTAGTTCAGATACCACCTCTTTCCTGAATACTTTGCTGGGTCCCCAGCTGGAGTTTACCTGTCCCTTCTCTAAACCTCCAGTCCCATGACCTGTATGCCTGTCATGCTGCATTAGGACACTCAGACCTCATGTTTCAGTCATTTATAAACATCCCCAGAGGAGGCTGGTGGCTACAATTCATTTACATTTGCTTCCTACTGGGTGCCCAGCCAGGGCCTGGGGTGCTGGGGAGAAGAGGAGGGAATCCTGGCTCAGGGAAAGGAATCCTGGATTCCAATTTGGCATCAGTTACTCTCTGGGCCTCAATTTTCTTTAACCATGAGATGAAAGGATTGGCCCAGAATTCCTCTAAAATTCTTTATGATCAAGTAGGCTTTCAATAAAATGTGGAGTAATTGATTTTCTCTAATGTGGGTGGGGAGGGGATTTTAGGCAGGTGTGTGTGTGTGTGTGTGTGTGTGTGTGTGTGTGTGTTGAGCAGAAGGATGAGAGGGTGGTTAGTTTCCTTCTCAGCCCACCATATGGGCATCCTCTCAAGTCTTCTGAAATGAGACTGGCTCTTGAAGCCGACATACAGGAAGGTGAAAAACCCGCTGGCTATTTTTCTCATTAAAGGGGCAATGTTTCGGGTAGTGCTTAAAGGTAGGAGATTGATAATTAGAAGGAGCTGGGTTTAAGTCCTGGCTCTATCAATTACAACGTGTGATTTTTGAACAGGCTACTTAATCTAAGTCTCAGTTTCCTCATCTGTAAAACTGGGATGATATGAAGATTAAATTTTATAATATACCTAAGGCACATATTATGTGGATCAGATTAGGGCCTGGCATATAGAAAGTGCTTAATAGGTAAAATAATAATATTAATGAAGAGTTTATTAATTATAAAGATGAAAATATTAAATATTGAGCCCCCAAATAATGGCTGAATGACTTCCAGTCTCTTTTTTTCTCCATTCCCTTTTGATGATACAATGATAAGGACTTCCATTCACTTCTGATAATACATTTAGATAGATTAGATAGATAGATAGACAGATAGATAGATAGATAGATAGGTATGAGATACATAGGTACATAGATGATAGATAGATGGAGCTAGAGATAATACATTTAGAGCTCTGGTATAATTGGAGCGAGAGCCTCCACTCCTTTTCTTTCTGTTCATGTTTCCTACCTCTTTCTTGACCTTTTAATAGAAAAAAACCCAATTCTTCTTTTTAAAATTTTAACAATTTTAGCTATTTATACATAAGCTCTTTAAACCCACTCTAAGTGCATTTCTTATACCCGATTTAACTCTTCCCTACAAGATTCAGGCTTCTGTTGAAGGTTTCGTTGGTGCCCTCTGTTGTAATAATTTTTAAGGATGAGCAGCCGGAGTCTGTACCTGATCCAGGGATGGGAGATTGGCTGGGAAGATGCCCTCATTCTCTGAGAAGCAAGGCGTCCGGTCTAATCCTTGGCTGGCAGCAGAGACGTACACAGAGACTGATGCCGCCAGGACCTTGCCTGCCAAGTATGAGTGGCATGTGAATGAGACTCCGCTCAGCAATCCTGGGCAGATGCCCAAGCCTAGCTAGGATGGTCCCACGGCCCCGAAGGAACCATGCCAAGAATCTGTGCGCTGCCAGAGAGCTTTCCAACCCGGCGCCATTCTGGCCGATTAATTCTCCTGCCAAGCTGTTTCTAGATCACTCTTCTAAATTTCCCCATAAAATTCCCAGAAACAGAATTGGAAAACCTGGAAATTGTCTTTGTGGGGGAAGCATTTGAATCTTCTCCACGACGCTGTTGAATTGATTACCATAAAATAAAATTTAAAACACCCAAAAAATAGTGGCTTAGAGAAAATGGCATGCTTGCTGCTGGTATCCACGCCAGACTTCGTGTACCTCCAGTAAACCTGGCCATGGCTCTCAGTGAAGCTGTGTTCCATCGCCTCTGGGGCACGTGGCCTTCCAGTGAAGTCCTGTTTGCACAAATCCTCTTTAAGAGCCAAACCCATAAGGCTTCTTTAAAGAGATAAAAATGTCTTGCTGCTGTATCAAGACCTAACAAAGAGCTAATTTAGAATAAAAAGTTCCTTTGATCTCCTTGGTGATGCCACCGATATGGGGGGGTGCTGTGATGGTAGAATAGATTCATCTGTAAATCACCTCCCAGGCCTCAGAGAATTGAAGTTAGAGGTAAGACAGCCTGGAAGCCACTTTGGCTTCAATAATCGAGACCCCTTGGGGTCAAAAGTCTGTCTGGACTGTCAATGATTTTAGCCTAAGGCAAACCAAATAGGGAGAAAAATCAGCAATTTTTGGCAGCATATGCAACTGAAGGCAATTTTTCAAAGTCCTGGAGAAAAATCTTTATGGCTTGCGGTTACACCTGTGCATGGATAACGGTGCGTTTGTGTTATTACTGCATGTTTCGATGTCTCGGCCATTCCTGAAATTATGGAAAATTGCTGGATGCTGTTAAGTTTGAGATTGCAAGTGAAAATGTTAAGACTCAGTGGTTGTGTGGATTGAAATTTTTTTGCTTCCTTATTTGTTCTCTTATTGCTCTAAAGAATAAACTTTCGATAGGAAATCCATCTCAGTTTATTTAACTGTGCTTCAGCCAAGATTTTTCTTCTTCTTCCTTTCCTGGGATCTCCCTTCCTCTGTCCCTTCCTCCTTTATCTGTATTTTTTTTTTTTTATCTTAAAACCATAAAGAGGTAGATGAGCAGACTGCCCCAATGTGTTCCTGTCACAAAGTTTCATTCAGGAAAATGCCGCCGTCCACGGAGACGCTTAGCTGTGCCTGCTTGACGTTTTTAAAACCTCCATTTCCAAACCTCCCATGCATTCACACTTAGAAGCCTTTAAAATCCCAATAAAACAGTCTAAACAGGCCTCAGCTCTACCCGGCAGGTTGTTCCCAACAGTCAGTGTAAATGGATGGAGCGAGCATCTTCCCAATGACTGTTGGACTATGCTGCTGCTACCACAAACAACCGGACAGGCATTTTCCTTCTTAGACCCACGCTACATTTTTCAAGAAGTACAACATCCACACTTCCCCCTGTTATGTGGGATGACTGCTACTCACAGGAGAGAAGGTGCCAGGGTTTTGTATTTCTCACTTTTCTGCCAAGGCTCCTGAGTGAAGGAAGCACTTCAGCCTGAAAGCTCTTTAGCCTCCAGATTTTGCTGTTAGCTCTTTTTAGAGAGTGGAAGAGCTCTCGAAATTTGTCTCACTTCATTTTCATGGACATTGTCACATGAGACTGATGGGCCTTGTGGTGGAGCTGGAGGGCCTCTCCTACTCATTTGAGATGGGTAAAACCCCTTCTCTGCCCCCTGACTGCCCCTCACCCAATAACTGTACGAGTACATTTCCTCAGGGTACTGAATTGTAGGCGTTACCTCTATAATTAACCTTTTGAAAGCAGCCACTTGGAGCTGCATTTCCATGCCCTCAGCTAGACGGCCCACGTTGCTTCTCAAGTGTTTACTGTTTTTCCGGCTGGACTGCCACATACAGCAAAGGCCCTGAAAGGAAGGGCATGTCTAATTGAGGTCACCATGACCCACAGTTTACAGTAATGAACTTGGGGATGGAGTCGTTAGCGAGAACATCACCTAATGAGCCCAGCACCTGTTCCAAGGCAGCGCTCAGCTTGGCCCCCACGGAGACATAAGGGACTGCCGCCAACACCAGGGGACATTACGGAACGATGGTTCCTAATTGTGAAGCATCTAAGTGAAAACAGCATTGTGGCTCAAGCTATAGCATCGAATGATTTTGGACTTTTTAATCTAACTTTTGGATGTATCTTAGGACACATGGACATAGTTTTTAAAAGCCAGATAATTCTCTGAGTCTTGAAATGAAAAGCACCCAGTCGCCTACCCATTCCTCCTCTTCAATGTAATACTGCTCCCCTAGAAAACCACTTTCAGCTCTGAGCTATCCTTTTCACGTGGTTACCCCCATATTTTCTTATGAACACGGTTACACTGTGGTTTGGTGATTTTTTTAGCTCTACATATTAACTTTTCGTTTCCTGCTGTGAAAGGTGAAGATTTAGATCTGGAATCCCCTCTGCCCCTACACACGCACACACACACACACACATACATAAGCTCTTTCCCAGCCCCTTCAGTTTTGCAAAGTGACTACATCACGCTTTTTGCTAAATGACTGTTCATGGCTTCTATTAATATGACAGTATAAATTTTATTCACAATTGAGTTGTAATTATACTTCTTGTAAAATTTTGTTTTCCCTGGGGTTTATAATTGCCTTTTTCCCTTTAGGTTTCTGTATGTCTACCAGCAATTCATCCCCCAAATTTTCATCTGTAATTGTAAATCCCCTCCAAATTTGTTCAAACACATCAGATAATCTTTCCTTTTTATTTTCTTCTTAGATGCAGTGCTCCTTTATCTCCTAGCCACCCAAACCGTAGCTCTGTAGGTCTTTTCTTTAGTCATTGTCCAGGGGCTTTCCTTCATTATCATTCCAGAAATTCCAATGGCTTTTGCTCTGTTTTACATCCCCTGTTTCCTGAATAGCATGCTTCCCTGTGCCGTGGTTTAGTTCCTCACTGCAGTAGACCACATCTTCCAGAACTTTCCAAAGAAAAGATGTCTGAGATGTAACTTTTTTTGAAAATCTCTATATAATATGGACCTAACAGTTATATCACTTTTAGTTTCTCTCTTAGTCACATTTATATAATAATTCCTTCCTTCCCTCCCTCCCTTCCATCAATTTCACACAGTCTCTCTTGTAGGATAAGGTTATTTGACCCCTGCCCTTTGCTTCACCACCTTTGACCCTTCCACCTTCTTTATTTTTACTTTTACAGTTAAATCTTTCTCTATAAAGATAATAAACTCTGCTTAGTATATAGCTTTACAGCATTATGAGAAGTAGCTTGCTTTGTTTACATGTACTTTTTTCATATATAGCCCTCCCCCCCTTGCTATTACTAGTTCTCTTCTTTTTTTTTTTCTTTTTTGCCTGCCTTTATCTCACCCAGAATTTTTTTCTGCTTCTCAAAGTGTCAAATCTCTTGATTTCCCTTTATTTCTGGATTCCTTTCTCCCAAGGACCCTTTCATCCTGCTATCCCTGCTCTAATCCAGGCTAAGTAATCTCTCTGGATCATCTGATCAACTGTCATGACTTCCTTTTAATATTCTTCTAGGTGAAGTCTCTGTTTCCTGAATCCTGTGTAATAAATTTCTTTCTAATTTACTCCTAACTTGCTGTAGCAACTATTAAGACATTTTAAAGAAAGAGAATGTTGAGGTAAACTTTCTAAACCTCTGCCTATCCAAAAATGTCTTTATTTTTATCCTAAAAGTTGATTATAGTTTGGCTTGGTATAGAATTTTAGTTAAAAAATTATATTTTCTAAAAACTTAAAAAGTATTGTTCCATGCTATCCAAGATTGTAAAATACTGATGAGTGATTTAATGCCAGCCTGCATTTATTTATTTATTTATTTTTAACCTTTTATTTTTTCTCTGGATTATTTTAGAATGTTTTCCTCATCTTCGGTTTTCTTAAATTTCAAAATGGTTTCTTTAAGTTAGGTTGTTTTAGGAAGGATAAAATAATGGTTAAGAGTACAGATTGTGGATCCTGCCTGACTGAATTTCAATCCCAGGTGTCCCATTCATTAGCTCAGGTAAGTGTTTTAACCAGCAATGTCCCCATTTTCTCATCCCAATATCATGGGGATGATAATAGCAGCTACCGCTAGATTTATCGTGAGGATTGAATACGTCATTACATGTAAAGCTTTCTAAAGTGGTGCCTGGCCCATGGTAGATACTCAGTAAACTTTAGCGGTTAATACTATTATTGCTATTTATTGTAACGGTCCCTTTAAACTTAAAACTCTGTGACTCACTTCTGGGATATGAGCTTGTATTATTTCTTTGACTATTTTCTCCCTCTCTGCTTTCATCCCTCTTCTTTTTTTTGGTGACTTTTGGCATGTTCTCTCTGTTACTTATATTTTCCTTTTTCTTTTCCTTGACTTTTTGTTTTACTTTCTGGAAGATAGTCTCAAATTTAACCTCTAACCTCTATATCAAATTTTTATTTTGGCAATAATAAGTTTAATTTCCCAAGATCTTCTCCTTTTTCTTTGATTGTTCCATTGTCATAGTACCCTTTTCTTTTTTTGTGGATAAAATATCTATCATCTATGTTTTGCTTGTAAGTTATTCTCTGCTCCTAAATGGTTTCCCCTAGGACCATATTGTTAGTTTTGTTTATATCTTTCATGTTTCAGGCTTTCCTTCAACATCAAGAAATCCTGACGGTCTGTTTATACTTAAGAATGTGGCGATTAAAAAAAACTGATGGGGACCTGTGTAAATGCGAGCGGCAGCTTTTGCTTTATGGTGCACAGGTGGGGACTAACCTGCTATGCCAGAGTGCCCCAAATGCCGGCATTTTGACGCTTGGCTCTCTGTGTCCATCATATGCCCTTATTCTCTTTAGAAAGTTCATTCCATATCTTTGACAAAGTACCCTCCACTTTTTGTTAGTTTGAATGGATTTTATTTTTGTTTATGGTGTTATTTTCGGGGGTGGGGGGACTCTTGGTCATTTAGGTCCTAGCCGCGTGGTGTTCTATAGTTGGGGGGTAGAAGTGGGAGTCAACTCTCCTACATCCAGCCTTTCTGTTAACCTCCGTTTTTTCAGGTGTACACCTTCACCTCACTCCCTCCCAGACAAGGTATTGCCCAGTCTCAAGACCTTCTGGGGTTTCACAGCGCAAACGGGGTCCTAGCCAGCTCCTTTCTTGCGCCTCTCCTGTGCACCATTGCCTGAGCCTGTTCATTGCTGCACTCCCCTGGACGAGCTTCCTCAGCCACCACTACATCATCCAGTTTATATGTTACAGAAATTTGCTGGAATCTCTAAGCTGCCGGTAGCCTCCTTTTCCTGAGTGTGGTTTTATACTCATTTTATTCCCATACCACCATTTTAATGAGGAGGGGAAAGGAGATAAATAAATGTTAGTCCACCCCCTTGATTCAGATACCCTGCCTTTTTTAAGGCTGAATTTAAGGGCTGCAGTATAACATGCAATGGGATTATATTGTTGTACAAGATGTTCGTTTCCGTGTAATTTGCATTTAGAGCAACGCACAGACTCAACAGAGGAACACTGATCTCTTTAATGACTAAAATATTATATCCTGAGAACTCCTGGACTAAAAATTCCTCTGAGAATTCAGAAAATGATGATACCAACAAAAATAGTAGTAATAACAGCAACGGCATAGTATTTTATATTTTTGCAGCACTTTACAGCTTCTCGAAGCATTTTCACAAACATTATCTCTCCTTACAGACACCATATTCCTGTAAGCATTATTATCTCCATTTTTTGTTAGCTAAAAATAAAAGTTGAAAGGCACTAAAGACTCCAGGAAAGTTACACAACAAACCTTAAGAAAACCGCTCTGGTATTGTTCCCAACACACCACAATTCCACCCTGCTATCAACTAATGATTTGCATAGAATTAACTGCCATTAGTGGCTTAGCTTAAAATTGGTGCCAAGAATCTTGGTATAACTTTATACAACCCGACATCTTCTCCTCTAGTTTAGTATCTCAAGGCAATTTAATACTCTCTATGGTAGAAGGTTTCCAGAAATAATGAGAGTTGTCTCTGTGTGAACCAAACCTGTACCCTTTCACTTGGCCTACCACAAAAAACCACGTGCCCTCTGTTCCTCCAGCTCCATTGTGCCACTGAAATCTATACTTTCAAATCTGTTCTTTTCCTTTGAGTTATCACCTGAGAAACAGTTCCTACATCTTGGATGTGATTTGAGAAGCATGTTCATTTGTATGTTAATAGAACTAGGCCTGTGAAAAGATGGTATCAAGTACCAGGTCAGCATGAGCCTATTATTGGAATCCATGTCTGGAGAAAGATAATTCCACATTCCCATTGCAGATCCTAAAACCACTGAAATGCAACAACAAGCATTTGACTTCGCTGGAAGATAACCGAGCAGATATTGTCATAGTAAGAAATGCTTACTCTTTACAATATCGCTGGTAGCAGCTCCACCTTTATTTATAATAAAATCAACAAATAATTTTTATTTAATTACATAATTAATGTATATTCAATGTGGGAAATTTAAAAAAATACAAAAAAGAAAATAAGTCACAAGTAGAGATAAATGTCGCTGACATTTTGATATATATATATTCTGTCACATGTATAGTATATACATGCATATATATGTGTGTGTATAAGCATACACACACACAGTCAAACTGAATTAAGGTAGCACTGTTCACATGGTTTTGTAGTATTTCCCAATGACATGCAGTCTTCTTCTACATCACTTATAATGGTATCATGGGGTTTCATCTTCATTTATAAATTCAGTATCCTGATTATAGAGGAAAAAAGAGAAAAGAATGTAGATAATCTAGGGAAAGTAATTTTGATGGTCTCAATAGAATCCCCCAAAAGACATTAAAAAGGTAGTTTTGAATGACACATTAATTTTTTTCAGGATACCATCTATATGATTCAGTGCCCCAGAAGGGCCATGTCCTGGCTGTTTCCACTGTGAAATTCATTTCCCAAAAGTAAGCAATAGTGTGTTGCTCAGGAAGCAACACAAATGATCAGTGTGATGTTTTAATATCTGCCTGTCGGAGATTGGCTGTAAGTCCCCATACTGCTCTTGTCAGTAAGCTAAATAATAAATTTAACTACCATTTATCGTGTGCCCAGCTATTGTTCCAGGCATTCTTGATACTGAAAAAAAACTTACAAGTAATTTCTATGGACTTGTGCTCCCCAATTCTTAGCACACCGAGAAGGTGATCATACTTTTATAGCAAATTGGGATAAACAGACAAGGCTGCTTGAGGACTGAGGGGACTTGCCTGCGGCTTCGGCCAGTCCCAAAGCTAAGAGGCCAGCGCCTCATCGCGGCTGTAACCTGTTCGAGCCACCCTGGTATGCCCCAGTATGGCAGCTGAAGATCTCTCCCATGGGAAGTTTCTCTTTGAAGACTACAAGGAATTCTTGGTGCGAGATAAAAGTTACATGGTCAGCAGTGGAAAGCAAAAATTAAAGCATAATAAAATCCTGAAGAAGGAGAATTTAATTAATTTGTTTCCTGTTTCTGTTTCTTTCTTTGTTTCAAGACTTTTAATAAAGTTTTTGCCTTGCAGCTCTTGCTGAGCTGGAAGGAAGTGAATTTTGGAGCTCATTCAGGCATTTATTTTATTTTTCTGTTCCCATGGAGAATTTATGTCTAAATTATCCTTATAGATAGGTGACTATTTAATTGCTACCATTTCATAAAGCTATGTTTTTTCTGTATGAGTATGAATTTTTTTAGATTGCATCTGATGACAAATAAAAAGGCTACATCTTTCTCCAGTCCTACCAGTGAAAATAATTCCTCACTGATAAAAAGGACCTATCTTTGTGGCTCAGTGGAATCTTGCTGATTGTGTTATAACTTATACTTCAAATTCATTAGTGCTGAAATTCATGATGGGCAGAACTGTCCTTCACTCTGGAAACAGACAAAGAAGGCATGGGCAGAATTAAGTGTTTCTTAAGCTTAAGTCCTTCTTTGAGAGTACAGCTGCATAGAGGTTGGGGTCTGATCAGGCTATTGGAGCAAAATCAAAACTTTTGACTACAACATAACTTGTATCTTCATAGTAGTAGTTATCTATTGTTGTATATAAAAATTACTTCCAAGCTTAGTGGCTTAAAACAATAATAAGTCATTATCATCTCACAATAACTATGGGTCAGGAATCTGGAAGAGGCCCACCTGGGTGGTTCTGGCTCCGTGTGTCTCATGAAGGTGTTGGCTGGCTTGACTGGAGCCGAAGGATCTGCTTCCAAGATGGCTCACTCACATAGTTGAGATGTTTGTGCCACATGGACCTTGATTCCTCACGATATAGTGACTGATTTCCCACAGAGTGAGTCATCAAAGACAGAGCAAGCTGGAAGCCATATCTTTTATGACCTAGCAATAGAAGTCAAGTTCCGACATCTGAACAATATCCTACTGATTACATTGGTCGATTCTATTCAGTGTGGGAGGGGACTATAAAGGGATGTGGATACCTGGAGGTAAGAATCATTGGGTGCTCTTTTGGAAGCTGGCTACCATAGTCCACCCTCTGACCCCTAAATATTCACATGCAAAATACACTCCTTCCTTCCCGAGACCCCCCAAAGTCTCATTCCATTATACCATCAACTCAAAGACTGGAGTCTCATCATCTAAACCCCAGGTATAATTCCTTAAGTACAGTTTTTTGAGTACCATTCTTCTCAATATAAAGACCCATGGTCAAAAGAGACAAGGTATCTCACTCCCATACATACAATGGTGAGACAAGCATAGGACAATTGCTATAGACATTCCTGTTCACAACTGAGGAAAATGTGACACACAGAGAAATCACTTGTCCCTACAAATTCTTAAAAACAGCAGGGTCAGTCTGACAGTTTCTTAATTAGGAC
Source organism: Cabassous unicinctus (assembly GCA_029593785.1). Lineage (NCBI taxonomy): Eukaryota > Metazoa > Chordata > Mammalia > Cingulata > Chlamyphoridae > Cabassous > Cabassous unicinctus. The sequence continues at coordinate 21,607 of JAQZBX010033669.1, forward strand.
TCAAGGAGTGGGAATAATTCCTTGTGGCTTTTGGATCTACCCTCTGAGCTCTTGGTTACATCCTCTGAGTCACTATTTTCTGTAAAAGATGGCTCATGTTTATAGCTGCACAGTTTTCTTAGCCTGTTTTTTGCTGGTAGAACTCTGAGGATCTATAATCCTCTTTTTCTTTTGTAATGTCTCTGCCCCTTTCAGTTCAGGTTGATCATGTATCTGCCAATACAATTCTCTTAAAAGCACTGTAAGTCTACTGTGAATCTTAAAGGAGTTTGCTTCATTAGACAAAAGCCATCTCCCCAAATAGCTTTGGAATAAGCCCTTTCCTACCTTGGGTCCTGCTGAAACTGCTGAAAAAACAACCCTTAACTTCCTTAGAAGCCCCATTGTTTGAGTGAATGCTCTGTTAGGCATCACCTTAGATAGTTCTAAGGCTTTAAAGGATTTTATAGCCACATCCTTGACTTTATACCAGGTTTTCCCAAGAGGGCTCTGGATTTACTTTTTGTCTGGGAACCATTTCATAATTTTAGCTCCATTTGGCATCTGGAGAGAATGGAATTTCCAAAATCAGTCCTGGCTTTTTAAAATGGTCTTTCCCTAGCTTATCTCTCTTATCTTGCATTTTATTATTATTAAAAGCAAGAGGAAACCACCTTCAACACTCTGGCTGGCAATATTCTTAGCTAGATCACCCAGTTCATTAGATACATTTTCTACTTTCCATATAATGGAAGGCAATGGTGTTATTAGAGTCTGCCATTACATAGCAAGGATCCCCTTTCCTCCGGTTTACAATAATGTTTTACTTAAGGGCTAACAGGATATTGCAACATTCTTCCAGCTTCTTCTTACTGCCTGGTTCCAAAGCCACACCAACAATTTCAGTTTTTTGTAGTGGCAGCATTCTACTTCCAGGTACAAAAGTCTGTGCTAGTTATCAATTGCTGCCTAACAAATTGACCCCAAACTAAGTTGCTTAACAATAAATATTTATTATCTCTCAGTTTCTGTGAGTTTGGAAATTAGGAGTAGCTTAGCTGAATGACGCTTGTTGAGGATTTCTCACGCAATTGAAGTCAAGATGTTGGCCTGGGTGCCATAATCTGAGGGCTTGCCCATGGTTAGAGGAGTAACTTGTAAGACAGGCTCACATGGCTGATAAGTGCATTCTGGCTGTTGGCAGGAGGCCTCATTTCTTCACCATCTGGCCCACTTGAATGTCTTTATGACATAGCGGCTGAATTCCCTCAGAGTGAGGGATCCAAGAGAGAGGTGGACAATACAATGTCTTTTTTTTTAAATTTAGCCTCAGAAGTGACAAACCATCATTTCTGCTATACCTGTTGGTAACACAGGTCAGCATTATTCAGTGTGGGAGGTGACTGCCCAAGGCTGGGATATCACCAGGGGCTATTTTGGAGGCAGGTTACCACACTTAGCTTTCTCTGTCAGTGTTGTAGTAGTGGGTGTGAAATTTTAGATTCCTGCAGCCCATAACATTAATGTATTGCTGCTTGAAAACACTGAGACTTAAGATGAATTGTTTACCCAGAAACAATCCTGTAAGCTCTTGTTCATTGCTTTTAAATATTTTTATCTCTAGATATCTGAATAATATGTCTATAATGCTATTCCTTGATTTTTCATTTTTAGTTATCTGATTCCCACTAAGGAAGATGAATATTTAGCTCTTCTATAATCTGTACCCCCCACACACAGCATACACACATTCATGTATAATATTGGTTAACTCAGTATTCAGTATTTATATGACCATGTAAATATCAATCATAGCAGAGTCACGTAGTATGCTATGATTACTGTTCCTTTCTTGTACTTATTTTTGTTTTGCACATTAGATTTAAAGATTGCCATATTTTTGTTAGTCTAGTTTTCTTTGAATCTAGCTATAAGTTATCAACTCTTCCCCTAGTCTAAAACCTTATCTTAATAATTTCACATGCTAGCTATTTGATCAATTTCATTTTCTTGGCGAAATTTCTTCTAGAACATTTTGTGGTGGGGACGGGTCAGGTTTACTGAGGTATAATTTACCTGCAGTAAAAACACCCTTTTAAAGTGTATATCAAGACTTCTGGTTTCCAGCCTGTATGTAAAGAGCTTAGAAATTGTCACCCCCTTTCTAAAAACAAGAAAAAAGCTAAGCAAATGGAAAAAATAATAACCCTTCTTAGGTCCTTCAGAGAATTGAGGTCACAGGGAAAGCTGCTTTCCCAAGAACTGGAGAGAGGAGAATACAGAGAATTGCAGCTTATGGGAGCAGAAGCCCAGGAGTGAAAGCTCTCTACTGGAGCCAGTACCAGTAAGAACACTTAATCTGTAATAGATGAATTGCTTGAGGCTCAGTGTGGACTAGCTTGAGAGTTAAGGACTCCAGGGGGGCCCAGTCTTAGGGAGGCTCCACACTTTTGTGAATTTTGTCTCTGGGAGTCTGTCAGGTTCTCACTGTGAAGACTGGAAGAAATTCCTGCAGGGGGAGGGGAAAAGTAACCATTTTGAAATATGCCCAGAGTTATCTGTTCTCCTTAGCAAAGTGCCTAACCTACCCAGAGGAAAGGAAATACTCAACTCCAATCCCCTCTAGCCTTTGGCGTGGGGGAAGGGAAAGAAACAACTTCTACCCATTCTATCCTTCCTGTCCTTCTTGAGGGGGCTGGTAATAAAAGCTGATATGCACTGGTGAAGGTCACAGTCCAGGGGTGCAGGCTCACTAGAAGAAGAGACCAAATCATAGGATTATGGAACACTTCCCCTGACCCTACACCTTACTACCACATCAGAAGGGCTCCTGTATAATAACAGAGGATTACAATGGAAAGAACTGCAAGGCTCAGACCTTATATAAGAATAATCTCTAGGGAAACCTAAAGACAACAATGGGGACAAAAACAAAGACATTAGAGGAAATTTTAGCCTCTGACACCTACAGCTACAGAAAATAGTAAATTCCTAGTCAGGTAAACATAGAATATGACGCTGAAGGCCTATTTTCCTTAGTTCCTTTTACCTAGTATATCATACCTAACTTTCAGGGAAAAAAAAAGACAAGGAATATTAAAAGGCAAAAACAGTCTGTCTGAAGAGATAGAACAAGCATGAGAACCAGATTCAGGTATGGCAGAGATTTTGTAATTATCAGGGAATTTAAAATAACTGTGATTATATGCTAAGGTTTTTCATGGAAAAGGAGTAGAACAAACAAGAACAGATGGGTGATATAAGCAGAGAAATGGAAACTCTAAGAAAGAATCAAAACGAAATGCTAAAAATCAAAAACGCTATAACAGAAATGAAGAATTCCTTTAATGGTCTCATCAGTAGACTGGACACAGCTGAGGAAAGAATCAGTAAGCTTGAAGATATATGAATAGAAACTTCAAAAACTGAACATGCAAAGAGGAAAAAGAATGAAAAAGATGTAGCAGAATGTCCAAGATTGGGGGACAATTACAAAAAAGTGTAACATACTGTAACCGTTGGGGAATTTGATGTAATTATGAATTCCAAAAATATAATTGAATCATGCCTGTAATCTGATCTGTTAATCTGGGCATGATTGAATTATGATTAGGGCGTTGACTGGGCCATGTCAGTCAGTAGGGCGTTGAGCCCCACCCCCTGGTGGGTGGGGAATTGAATGTAAAAGGCAAGGCAAAGAACAGGAGAA
>JAQZBX010033670.1:0-25286 GCA_029593785.1 Cabassous unicinctus
CCTGCGGAGCCAGCTCTGAGGCCCCAGCATGCTTTTTCTGACCCAGCAACTGGTGAGGCCCCCTTGCCATTTCACCACCCACTGTCTGAAATTAGCAGCAGCCTAATCTCTCTCTGCCATATCACTCAATGGTGTAATTGTGCAGAAAAAAAATGTATTAAAATGCAAAACACTCAGTTGTACTTCTTTATGTGAAATCCCTTCTTCGCTCTATCTCCCTTTTAATTTTACAAGGTTTTTTCTCTCTCCCCCTTTCATAAAAGGGAGAGCTGGGCACGCAGGGAATCATTTCAATTCCCCTATAAATCTCCAAAATGAATACTTAAATTCGAGTAAAAAAATACATTCTTATACCTTTAATTTCCCTGCTATGAAGTGTAATGAAAAAGCCTGATTATTTTTAATTCTTCCCTTTAATAATTCAGTGGCAGAGTGATTTAGGACTAGGACTCATAATTACCTTTCCGCTTTCTTGGCAAATGGAGTTTTAATAGAAATGAGAGCTCTGGCGACCGAAATGGATTTCAACAGGTCGCTGGGGGGTCAGGCTGGACACTCATTGGTGGAAGAATATTCCCAGGTCTGTTCACCTGGGTCCAGGTGAATGGAGGGAGAAGTGATTGCCTGTGTGTGCTGGGAGCCATCTGTCATGATATAACGGATGGTCACAGTGTGGATATTGAATGACCCATTTATCCTGGAAGGGAGCAACTGATGAAAAATGGCCATCAGGAAAGACTTCTTGATGATCAATAATAAACTAATGACCGTGATGTGATTAATAGTAACTCCCATTAATTGAGTAAATACTATGTGCCAGGCACTAGCTCAGTGCTTCAAAGACATTCTCTTTTCTAATCCTCAGAAAATCCATTTTACACATAAGGAAACTGAGGTTCAGAGAGGAATTAGGAAGCCAAAGTCAAGGTCCATGGTAGAGCTTCGGTGTGACCTAAATTCTGTCTGACTCTAAAGCCACCATTCCCCTGTACAGGCATTGTCCAGGGTCTGTTACCCAGACATGGCACCTGCCCACAGGAGCTTTCAGATGTAACCAGACACAGAGCTCTGTGGGATTATAGAGAGGCCTTGTGGAAAGAGCATTGAACTAGAAGTCAGGAGCCTAGGGGCCTTCTACCTGTTCCATTGCCTAATAGCTTGGAGACACTGGAAAAGTCATTTATCTCCTCTGAGCCTCAGTGTTCTCATCTATAAAATGGGCACAATAAAAACTGACTTGTCTCCTTCAGGGAACAATGAGATTCAAATGAGAAAATACATGTGAAAAATCTTTGTAAATGCTAAATCACTCTACAAAGATAAAGTGTAAATTATTTGGTAACAAAATACTTAAAACTGTCCTGTTTCTGTCCTATCCCCAAAGCCATTTTTTTCCTGCTGCCTAAATCCAGCTCAAACTTTACTTTCTCCTCCAGGAAGCCTTCTGGATTGGCCTCTCTCAGAGGCCCCTGTTGTTCCATGAAGCACCCATCCCCAGAATTTATTTTCTCTATATTTTGCATTCAGTTGTTTGAGTCCTTAAGTTCCTTGAGAACATAGTGTGTGTGTATATGTGTCAATTCCCCCAAGACAAGGCTTTTTTATTCCTTTTATTTTGTAACTTTAAAACTCTGCCTCTGCATTCAGCTGTAACATGTCAATATGGTTGATTCATTGCCTGAATAAAGACATTGACGGTGAAACTCACAGATAATCCTAACCCATGAAATATTGATATTGGAGTGCTGAGGCAAGCAGTGAGACACACACACACACACACACACACACACACACACACACCTACCATCACGCCAGTGCCTGGCTCATCTGAGCTTGCTTACACTGTGATGTTCCAGATGGGGACAATTGTACCCAGTCTTTATTTTACAGCTTATCAAATACTTTTCCATACATTAAAGAATATGATTCTCTCAACAGCCTCCTGCAGATAAAGGCAGGGCAGGGATGATCGTTTTTCTCTTTTCAGAGCAGGAGAGGTTAGGGGTGACTTATCCCAGATCTCCCCATGATGCGGCAAGAGAGCCCAGGCCTTCCAGACCCCCATGAGTCGTGAGCCTGGATTCCAGTAGGAATCTGAGTTCTGCCCCCAGCATTCTTGGCACACATCCCTCTGGGCCTCTCCAAACTGCTGTGGCCTGTGGTAGCTCTGCCCCTGGGGTCTCAGTGAGACAGGGAGGGCCGGAGTCAGATGAGTGGGTAAAGGGGGACTGTACCCAGACCTGGTGGGTTACATGCTTCCCTGCCCCCCCATTAGTGCTCTCTGGAATGAGGAGGCAGCAGAGGGGCCCTTGGAGACACTTGAGTCCTGATTGGGAATGTGTCTGATAATGACTCCCATAAAATGTCAAGCAGCCATGCTGCAGCTCCTCCCAGGGCTGATTGCGCCCCCCTGGCTGGGAGGGGGCCGGGAGTGTGCATGGGGCGAGTCTGGCCCTGGATGCTTCTCCACTGCATCCACCCAGGGCTTTGTCTCTTCCAGGGCTGTGATGGGAGCTGAGGTGGTCTACAGCACTGGTCCAGTGTGGGTGGGAAGGGTAGGGCTGAAGCTAGAACTGATCTCACTAGCCCTCAGGTGGGGAAGGACCTAGAAGCTGGACAGAGGAGATGGAAGCCCAAACAGGCTCTTTGCAGAGAAGGGTCCTGCTCCTTCAAAGTGCAAAGGGATCACAGACCTCAGCTTCTCCATGGCTCTGACTTTGAATCTTTTGTTAAGGCCCAATGTATCTGCTAGTTGGTGTTATGTAACAAGCCATCCCAAAACTCAGTGACTTAAAACAATAAGATTATTATTTCTCAAGAGCCTATGGGTTAGCTGGGCAGTGTTTCTGGTCTTGGCTGGGGTCGTTCAGGCATCTGTGGCCAGTTGTGGGTTGAGAAGGCAGCTCTGTTGATCTTGGATGGGCTCTGTCACTGGGGGAAAGCTGGCTATCAGCTAGTTCAGGGCGGTCTCATCTGGGACAACTGGGCTCTTCCCTATGTGGTCTCTCGTCCCATGGATTTGGCAGGGTTCTAAGATCTCTTAGGCCTAGGTGTGGAACTTCCATTGTGTTCTGTTGGTCAAAATGAGTCACAGGCAACCTGGATCAATAGGAGAGGAAAGAGACCCACCTCTTGTTGAGAGGAGCTGTGAAGTCACATTGCACACATGCATGGACATAGGGAGGGTGGACTTGGGGACATTTTCACAATCGGTCTGCTATATCCAGCCTCTGCAGTCTCTTATCTCCAGTCCTTCAAGGTCTGTATGGGAGGACTTGGCAGGGCCTTGATCACATGCCCTCCTTGGTCCCTTCTACTTCCAACATTTTGGGATGAGCACGTGTTCTTCTGTCAGTGGGTCCATCCCATCACTTTCTGGTTATGTGACCTCCTCTTTCTGCCTCAGTTTCCACTGATGAAATGAAATAACTGGATTTGATACACTTCATTCATTCATTCATTCAGCAATTAGTTATTTGGAGCCTGCTCTGCATCAGGCACTCTGCCAGGTATTGGGTTAGAAGGTCTGTGAGGACCTGGGAGTGAGAAGCATGCTGGCCACACAGTGAGTTCAAGTCCTTCCCTCCTGCTTAGGGCAAGTCACTTCCCCAATTTGAGCTAGTTTCTCCTTTGACAAAACTGGGCTGTGATAAGTGTCTGGTAAGAGAGTGACTAACTGTAAAGTGCTGTGCACATATGAATTTCTGAGTTGCTATCCCCTCCTGGACATCGGTCTACTGTGGGGAGCTGCTCCCTAGTCTTGGAGACTCATGGGCTTTACTCATTTCTGGTAAAATCTGATGTTGTTTTCTTCCCATTAACCAAGTGCCGCTCAGGCTGAAGAAACATGGTGGAATTTGCAGAGTTCAACCTGAGTTGGAGAAGGGTGTAGAAATGGGGTCATGATCTGCCCTCAGGCAGCAGAGGCCCAGGGAACTAAATCTCACTCTGAGTGTGTGGACAGGTTCAGGTTCAGCCAACATCCCTGGTCGCCTGCCACGTCCCAGGCACTTTCTTACACGTTATCACATTTGATTTAATCCTCACCATGACTTTGAGGGGAAGCTGTTATTTTCCCACCGTACAAATAAGGAGGCTCCGAGAAATAGACGGACTTACCTACGTCCACACAGCTAGTAATGATCTATTTAGACTCTGTCTCATGCCAACAAGAATTAAAGAGAATCATGGCTAAGAGACCTGAGAGGGGCTTTGAACGTAGATCTTCTGCTTCCAGCACCATTATTTTTTCCTACCACATCACACTGAGACTGCTGAGCTCCATGCTCATTGGGAATAGAATAGGCTGCAATGGCCTTGCAAGGCCAGAGGTAGGATTCAGGTTAGAGAAACCTAGAGCCTCCTGACTGCAGTCAGTGGCAACAACAGTAATGATAGCTAACATTCCTGAGGCCTCGAGCCCCTTGCAGGCACTTCTCACCTAACCCCCAGAGCCTTGTGGGTAGGCACTATTTAGGGAACTTGCCCAGGTTCACACGGCTGGTGAGAGGTAGAGCTGGGGTTTGGATCCAGGTGGGCTGTCTCCAGCCAAGGTGTAGCGCTGGTAGACCAGGTGATACAGACCAGGTGATGGGCCTGGCACTTCCTGCCTTTTGCCTCCCCAGGCTTCTCTGATGATGAGCGGGTGTGTGCTGCCTGTGGAAGGGGGAGCCATGCATGTGTGCTTGTCTTGTCCATGCCCAGGAAGGTGCAGCTGGAGTTTGTGTGAACCTGTTTCGAATGGGGCAGAGCACGGAGGAAAGGCAGGTGTGCAGACAGCGTCCGAGGCCAGGCTTTCTTTTTCAGGAGGGATGCGTCATTAGCTCCCTAGATGGGTGCTGCTCTCTGCTTGGTTGTTTATCAAGCCCAAGGGCATGAAATTGATTTCAGAAACTTCATCCATTTCCTTGGCTCTTCCCTCAAAGGGGCTGGAGACGGGGTGCAGGACTGGCCAGGTGGTGGGTGATCTCTCCAGGAGCCCTCCAGAGATCACCTCCATGCTCAAGGATGGAGAGCTTGCCCAGGGCTGCTGGGGGAAGGGTGGGGGCAGAAAAGATTGAGATGGGACCAGTTGGCTGTAAGGAGTAAATGCATGGCTCTCTGTCAGGGTGGCCTAGGGAGCTGGGGCCAGAGGGCAGACCTGTGGTTTTTTTAAGGTGGGGGCTGCAGTACCTGGAGCCCATGGGTGTGAACCTAGGGGCTGGTTCTGGAGAAGGTAGGGACAAGGCATGGGCTGTTTTTATATATGTTGCCCAATCCAGAGGCAGGCACAGATGGGCTTTTGGATGTCAAATAGTGAAGACAGTGGCAATGATGGAGGGGCTGGTGGCTCAATATCGGCAACGTGGAGGTGCATCAGGAGTGAGCTCTACTCTGCCCCAGGATCTGAGCTAGACCTAAGGGTACAACAATGAAATTGATGTAGTCTCAGGTCCTAAGGAGCTCAGAGTTTAGTGTGTGTGTATGTGAGGGGGAGGGGGAGAGGTAGAGACTCACGTAGAGGCCCGTGCCTCCAGTGAGACTGCTATAATAGAGGCTTGAGCAGAGTGCCGTACTGGGGGCAATTCAGGAAAGGGGCCCCATAGGCTGGGTCTTGAGAATGAGTAACTCCAACCAGGGAGGGGGCAGGCTTCTCCTGCATCAGGCAACGTTTGTCACTGTGAGCAGCTGAGTCCAAGTGTGTTAAAGGAATCTATTAAAGGATACTGGGAGTCTCATGTAGACACAGGGAGGGGTGGAGAAGCAGTCTTGAGGCTGAGCCTCTGGGCACAGTGTCCCCCAGAACCAGACTGATGGAGCAACCGCAGCTGATTGCACTTCTGGGCCAGGAACTTAATCTCGCTGTCACTGCTAGCCCCAAAGATGGAAACCTCCATCACCAGCTTTCCCAGCAAAATGCATATTGGGCATTGCCCCCTTCCTCAAATTTCTTACTTCTAAAATGAAGTCTCTTGTGAGTGAATCGATTTGGCTGTGTCACATGTCTGTGGCCCAGCTGCAAAGGAGTCTGGGTAATGGAGTTTGCTGGCTTCTGCCTTGCAAAGGTGCAGATTCATAAGGCTGAATACACCCCAAACATAGCAGAGATGTTTGTGGGCAGCTAAACCAACCAACCAATCAACCAACCAACACGATAAAGTCTGCTACAAGTAAGGTGAGTCCAAAAGAGTGGGAAGCTTGTCTCTTTTTTTCACCAGTGAATCTCCTGCACCTGCTTGTGCCTGGCACAAAGTAGGCAGGTCATGCATACTTACATGTAGACTGAATGAACAAATGGCAGAGAGGGTGGCAGTGATGATGACCATGGGCTTGGACAAGCAGTCCTTCCTTTCTGGGTGTTCCAGGAAAGATTGATGGCATCCAGACAGCTCTTTGTGCCTTATTTGGATCAATCTTGCCAACCAAGCTGTAGTCTGGTCCATTGGTCTGATTTTCTCCTCTAGAATTGGGCAGAAAGGACTTGACTCAGTTCAAGAAGGAGGGGTTGAAACAAATGTGGTTAATGATGAGAGCACGCATTGATTTCAACAACCCCTCTGCACTTACACGGTCACTAACGTGGACACTGTCTACCCAGTGTCCAGTCCCCATTTCCCTCCCCACCAGAACACCAGCTTTGTTCACCCCCTCAGAAGGTGGGCCTTGGGAGAAGCTGGCTCACCCTGGGAGGGTCTCCTGAGAAGGTCTCATCCCTCTGGGGCAATGCCGTCCTCCTTGCCAGTGACTGGTCAGAAGTAGGCCAATGAGATGCAAGGAGAGAGTTTTTTTTTGGCTTGGGTGGGGGCTCCTTTATGCTTTTACAAGAGTCTCTGAGAGTTCCTTCTGGTTTTCTCTGAGTGAAATGGTAGCTGGATCTCAGGCCCTACCAGCTCCTGCTGTCTCAGGATCAGTTCTGACAATGATGCATGTGCACAGAAGTCAGAGCCCAAAGAGCTTCTGGCCCCTGCCAGCCCTGAGTTCTGCCCTACCTCCGGCTTCCAGAGCTGGTGAATCACTGTACAATGAGGCAGTGTGAACTGCTGGATGTTTTGTCCCTTGCCCCAAAAGACGCCAGGAGCTCCATGGAGCACTGGTTGCCCATGTGTATGGTGGGTCAAATCCCAGGAGGTGGCAAAAGAGAGGCCCCTCTCCCCACCCTCAAGTGCCTACCCACTGGCTGAGACAATGTCTGAGATGCATCAAGGAGAGTCTTCTTTTCAGGGCCTGTAAGAGACCCTCTTTGGGATAGAAATGCCCTGGGGATAAGTGGCCCACAGTCATGTAGCGTCTCAGAGCATGTCGTGGTTTACCAGGAAGGTGTGAAGCCAGCCACTACTTGGGACTCAGATGGAAAGAGACCTCGGGCGGAAGGAGGGGCCAGAGCCCCCTGCCCCGGGTATTCCACCGTCAAGCAATGTGGGAGGCCTTGGTTTCTGCCCACAGTTGTCCCAGGTGGGGGCAGTGTGAAAAGCCTTGTCCTGTGACCCCAGCTGGCAGCTGGCAGGGGCATTTTCTGTTTCCAAGGTCCCCTATCCTCCCCACCCCAGGAGCTTGGAATGGGCTCCACACCATTTAAAGAGAAGGGAAAGGCCCTGTGCTCTAGAGGGCTCCAAACTGCGCCATATTTCCCTGGGAGGGGAGTCGGGTGGAACATAAATAAGACAATTTATTCAGAGAAACCATCTCCCCTATTTACATTTAAATTGAATAATTTAAAACACCTTTACCCATTTCCATAAATTATCCCCCGTTGGACGGGCAGACCGACTGCGTGGAAGGGATGACGTCCTGGGGAAAGGCCTAATTACATTCCCTGCCACGTGGCTCGGGTGGGAGGGGGTTCCCAGGGAGGGGTGGACGGCCCGGAAGGAGGGAGCTCCACCAGGAGGCAGATGTTAGAATTGGCAGGAGGAAGGAGGGGAGGTAATAAGGTGAGGTCCCTTTAAAAGCCTTAAAATTGGGGCGGGTAAAGGGCAAGAAAATCCTCTTGTCGCAGGACAGGTCATTGGCACCAATCCCCTGCCTCCCAGCCAAGGCCATCTACCTAGCTTCATAACTTCTGCAGGCTCACCGTCTGGTGCCAAGGGAGAGAGAGGAAGAGGAAGGAGGAGCCAGTTTTCCTCAGCTGCACAGTTAGCAGCAGTTATGCCCCAAGCCCCTGCCAGTGGCCAGGCTCTGTGCTGAGTGCCAGGGACCCAGGAGTAACCGGGCCCCTCCCTGCCCTCCAGGCCGCCCCCGCCCGGCAGTAGGGGAGAAAACTCACTTCATGCAGGATGTCTGTGCTCAGACAGAAGCGGGGAGTTTGGAGGAGAGAGAGGAACTCCTTCTGGGGCCTCCGGGCTTCACAGACGGTGGCTCTGAGATGGCCCTCGAGGGTGAGTAGGTTTAGGTGGGTGCTGAGGAAGAGAGAAGAAGGGGGGCAGTGTGAGAAAAGGCACGGGGGTGAGAAGAGGAGGCCAGTGTGACCCGGGAAGGGGCATGGGGCAGACCCTGGCGGTCTGCTGGGCGGGGTACCTGGGAAGAGGTGTGAGCCAGCTTGGGGGCATTGCCGTGGCACTGTTCTGTTCTCCAGCAACACCCCGAGAGCCTGTGTGCTCAGAGCTTGGGCCCGGGGCTCCTCTGCCATCGACCCCTTGTAGGTCCCTTAGACAGGAGAGCCCTCCTGCTGCCGGAGCTCCTCCGTTTCCCCACCAAGGGACCAGTGAAGCCAGAGGCTCTTCCCAGGCTCTCCCTGTGCCAGGCTGGAGTTTTGCATCACCCATGTGGTCTTCAGGGCCCCGGGATCTCCCAGGCTGCCCCCAGCCTCTGCAAGTCACCCAGACACGAGAGCTGCAGACCTGCCTCCCCTTCCCCTCTGGCTCTACGCGGAGATGGAGCTCTCTTCAGCTTCTCTCTGCTCCCCCAGGGAGTCATGGCTCTGGACGTAGACCAGAGCCCCTAATGACCTAAACCCTATCCTGGACTGCAGGTGGGATGGCTGGTAAACCTTGTGAGAAGAGGCTATTTGGCCTGGAGAGCACAGTGGGAGATGACTTTGGAGGCTGGTGACAGGCTCATTAATTCTTACGACAAGCTGAGGAAGCCGGCATGGCTGGCGCTGCTTAGGAGAGGGGAAGCCCAGGCTCCAAGCTGGGGCACCCGGGTCTGAACTCTGCTCTGCCTGCCTTGAAAGCCCCTGCTGTGAGCTCCGGCTGGAGCTGTGCAGCTCCCAGGATGCCGACAGCAGTCGCCGGCGACATTGCTGTGCCGGGAGCGATGTGAGCAGATGGGGCATAAACCTCTTGGGAAAACAGATTAAAGTGGCCATGGTGGTGCTTAAAACCTAGGCAGTCCCCTTGCATGTTGATGAAATCATGTTGATGTGCTCCTTTGTGGTCTTCAGGGGCTTTACTGGGGGGAAGGGGCAGATCAGGCAGTGAAAAATGCCCCTTCTCCTGTCTTTTCAGAGCCAACATTCCTAAAGTAATCCCCTCTTTCTAAGAAAGATGTGTCTCCAGCGTGGCCCCTGAACTATTTTTTCAGCCTCTCCCTAACATCTACTGTCTCCTTCAGTTAGGTCAATGGCTTTATCTCTTCCTTCTGGAGCCAGACATATCTAGGCTTAAATCCTATATCTTGGGTCCCTGGAAAGTCACTTGACCTCTCTGAACCTCAGTCTCTTTATCTGTAAGACAGGGATCATAATTCTGATCTCAGAAAGTTGTTGTGAGAATGAAATGAGATTGTAGAATGAGCACAGGGGTCAGTGCACATAGTAGGTGCTCAATAAATGTCAGTTTCTTTTCTGATAGGTTCACTAGTTCTGCCATCTACTAATGGAAGGCTTTTCTCAAAGGTCCCAGGAAACCTCGTCCAGGAGACCTTCCACGGTTCATTCGCAGCATTGACTGTCACAACACTTGGTGTCCCCTGGGCACTGAGGTGTTCAGTTAGCAGGTGCTTGCATGTTACTGGAGGTAGCACCCAGCCAGGTCGATCTGCTTCCTCTCCTGGCTCCTTCAATTTCTTGGTACCTGACTTTGGGCAATTGACTTAAACCATTTGTGTCTTACTCCATTTATGTCTCATTCTCCTCTTCTGTTAAAAGAGGTATAATAATAGCTACTTACAATGATGCTGTGAGAATTAAATGAGAAAGAACTTTCTCATGCATGGTGTGGGGCACACAGCAGTCCCTCAGTAACTGCACTGTTATCTTTTCAGGTATGTGTGTGCATGCACATGTGGTGGGGTAGACTAATCCCCATCAGCTTGGGTCCTCCCAGGCAAAGCCTGCCTTCTCTTACTCGGGTCCCTCCCAGCACCAAGGGGAGATGGTCCCCATCCTGGAGAGTTCAGGCTAATGGGAAGGAGCCCTTCTCCCCACCATCCCCACTCAGACACACTTCACAGGCTCCCAGGCCGTTCATCTTATTAACCTGGTAATTACGTGCTAAGGAGGGGGTTGCAAGTGTGGGTGGGATAACAGTGGAGCTATTTGGGAATGATTTTCATCCCTCTGTTGAGGCTTCCCTTTTGGGTTTGTCAATGAACTACAAAATGAAGATCTCCTATTTCATTCAACAGACAGTTATAGAGCATCTGCGATGTGCAAAGAATCCCTGAGCTGTATTCTGGGCTGGTGTCTGGGCATTGGAAACACAGAAAATCCCAGCCCAGAAATGCCCCCCATGCTATCTTGTTCATGTCAGCCCAGCTCCAAGGAATGATCAATTAGTCAGGTTTTAAAGACAAGGGACGAAGAATAGTGTCATGGAGGGGGGCACTCCCTGGATGTTCTGGATTATGGCTCAGCCACAATTATCTGTTCGATTTGGAATGAGTTTCTAATTTCTCTTATAAAACAGAGGTTTAGATCAGATGATCTCCAGGGTCATCTACACATTCTAAAGTTCTGTATTTCTAGAACTTTAGGTTCTTTGGCGAGTCTAACCTCAATCCCTCTTGCTGCATTTGAAGCACTTGGTAATGGGGGCACAGCATTGGTTAGGGGTGGCCTAGCCCAGTCCTCAGCCTAGAGGCCTATTCTTTTTCAGTCTCTCATTGCTCTGGTGGGATTATATTCTAATTAAATATTTCTTGAGAAGTGTCTGCCTGTTAAAATTACTGTCACCACCTTAGGGATGGGTCTCCTTTGTGTTCTTATTTGCAGCTTGTCCACAAATTGTAGGGCTGAGCCCAGCTCGAAATCTCTTCCTAAGACCTTGTGGGATCTAGGGGCACAGAGGGATTTTCCAGAGGGCAAAGAGGGTTCTAGGACTCTGAGCCCACCCTTCGACCCCTCTTCCCAGGGTCTAATGGGGTGTTCCCTGCAGGATCCAGGATGTGGGATTGGCCCCATGTTTGGGGCTGATCTTTATTCTGCCTGACTCTGAGAGATGGGAAGAGAGTGTGCTTTTCCTTTACGTTAATAAAACCCGAAATGAGTCTTCATTAAGGGCTCCATTAAGAAGCCACTGTTATTCTTGGCACTCATTAGCGATGCTGCTCACCACTAAATTGCCACACTGGCGTTTTCCCAGGGCTTCGCAGAGCCCCCTCCCAGGGCTGGAAAGCTGCTCTTGACACAGACCTCAGCTGGCTGAGTCTCAGAGGTGGAGGTAGGGCAAGCCCCTGACTAGTTCACCTGGTCCATGCCCCTGGCTCCAGATACTTGCTTGTCTCCTTTAGCTTTAGCTTTCCAGACTGCCAGAGCCTCTCTCACTAGCCTGTTGAAGGATTTAGTGGATACTAGATGGGAAGTTCTTCCTCTTGGCTAACTGCCCTCTTTTTAAAATTTATTTATTTATTTATTTATAAACAATTTATTGAAGTATATCAGTCATACATGAACATACATAAACTATAAGTGTTCAGTAAACATCGTGATCTTACAAAACAAACATGCATAACATCATACAGGGCTCCCACACATTCACCGCCCCCACGAACATCCTGCACAGTTGTGAAACATCTGTTAATAAATCATGAAAGAGCATCGTCGAAGCATTACTAGTAACTATAGTCCAAATCTTCCTCCTCTATACATTTTTTTAAGGATTTATTTATTTATTTACTTTTATCCATTTTTACTGTCCCCCACCCCCCGTTTTTGTTGTTTCTGTGTCCATTTGCTGGGCAACTCTCTGTGTCCGTTTCCTGCCCTCTCTTCTCCTGTCTTCACTGGGATTCAATCCTCAGAACCTCCGATGTGGGAGAGAGGCGTCCCACTACCACCTGTGCCACTTTAGTTCCTGGTTTTTCGGTGCGTCTTGTCTTGGCTCTCCCTTGTGTCACTCTCCTATTATGTCATCATCTTGCTGCGTGGCTTGCGGGGCCTGGCGGTGCACCCGTGCACCGGGCCTGATGGCTCACCTGCTCATGGGGCCTGGTGGCTCACCCACGGATGGGGCTGTGGCCCATGTGCCTTCTATATTTTCCTTTTTAAATTTTTACCAGGAGGTCCCGAGGATCGAACCCAGGTCCCTCCATATGGGAAACAGATGCCCAACCACCCGAGCCACATCCATCCCCCTGCTATGTCTCTTAAGGTTGACCAAAGATACCCAAAGTTGCAGTATTTTCCCATACAGGATGGTCATATATAATAAATCAGGCTTAGTTTATCACCAGCATTCTAAAAACCAGACCTAGGGAGAAAAACTAGGTCCAGGGACACATGCATGGTTTCTACTATAGCTAATGTTTAGCCTACCCTCTTATCACAAAATCAGGACAGCGAGAATATTTGCATAACTGTCCTCTTTTGCTGCAATGCAAGCCAGTTTGGGTCCTTCACTATGGTAATGAAGAATATCTTTCTTTCTAAGGAGATTTAGCTTTCTTCTCATGCTGAGTTCAGGTCTTAGATAATTTTTATAATTGGTGAAGCCCCGCCTCCTTCCTGTTCCCTGTGGTAAGACTCAACCCTAGAAAGTATGTAGAGTAGGTTTGTATCTTAGAGTCCTGCCCACCCACCCTGATTTGTGCCCTCCTTCTCTATCTCCTCAAAGCCCATTTACCTTTGGTCTCTCGAGGCTCTAAGGTACCCCCCAGGCCTTTATCCTTACCTGTGACCCTGTGCCCAGCTAATGTGTATAAATGCATACTATGTCCCAAGTACTGTGTGAGGCACTACTCACTTAGCCAAAGTCACAATCCCAACAGGTGGGCATTTCTATTACCATTTTGTAAATGAAAGGAAAAAAAAGAAACACACAAGACCCAGCCGGGTTAAGTGTCATGTCCTCGACTGCTTAGGAACCCAGGTGTCCTGCCTCCAAGTTCAATGCCCTGCCCACTTTACCAAATCTTCTTACCCCTTCAGGGCTCAAGATAAGAACCAACTAACATAAGAAAGGACTCAGGGATCCACTGCTAATGGGGAGCTGTTGATGTGACAATAAAAAATTGGGTGAAGTTTTTTTCTCACCTGTCAGAACTTTTACATCCCAGTGCATGTTCCCATCAATCCACCTGGAAGGTTTAATACCTATTCCAGGGATGTCACATTGCCAAAACACTTAAAAAATTTTTTTTTAAAAATTTTTAATTTTTTGCCAAAACACTTTTGGAGCTCTCTTGTAGAAGCTGGTGTCACATGGTCTCGAAGAGTGGCAAATGTTTGTCATTTTAGGATGAACTGTATCTTTGGAAATGCCCCAAAGTCATTTGGACTCAAGCCTGGAGAATAGGGTGAGGCACCAAAATAGGTGATTCTGCTTTTGAAACATTAATTTCTCAATGAAATGTAGTATAGACACTGTGAACCATGGGTTCCAGTTTTTCTATTGTACAGAATCTTTCAAATGTTTCAGTATCTTGACATATGAGATAAAGCTTGCTTGGCTATTTGATGGAGCAGGAGGGGAAGATGGTGACCAGGGCACTGGCACTCAAAACCAAAATACCCAAGCTCTTTCCTCATGTTTTTGAGGCACTTTTGTATCCTCGGAAGTTGGAGTTTCTCTGGCAGATACTGGCTCTTGGGTCCTGGGTCAGCTGGCACATCGGTGGTTCATCAATTACCATTTTCCTGCCAATGGTGCATCCTGGTCTGGCTTTACTTGGAAGACAATGGAGATACTCTTGTTTTTGTCCATCACAAAAGTGCACCTAACCTTTTGCAAAAGAATTTCCTGTTTTCTTGGAGGAGTCTGTTTCTTTGCCTAAGCTCATTTCTTCAACCATAATTCTCACCATCAATTGTCTTTCTCAATGAACTGAATCTTTCACCTTTCAACATTTTTTGGTCCCAGGGAGGGAAGAGGAGAGGAGCTGGAAAATTGCTTCCGGCAGAGTCCTGGTTAACCTGCAGAGTCCTGGTGAACCTGCAGAGTCCTGGTGAACCTGCAGAGTCCTGGTGAACCTCTTAAAACCTTGTGAGTTGACGTAACAACCCGTTGTCTTTGACATCATCTCACTTCCACACACTTCCTTGCCTCTCAAGTGCCCCCTTTGCAGATTTCCATCACTTTGGCTATGCTTGACCTTGATTTTCAACCTTCAGGGAAACTCACTCATGGGTGTGCTCACCAACCCAGCGCACACTTCCTGTCTCCATCAGGCTGTCTGGGGCAGGCTGAGGTGGAGACAGGAATTGTTTGATGGGCTGACATTGAGGAATCGCTGTTGTGGTTTGGTTGATACATGTCAATCTCTCCTCTTCTGCTCTCAGGGGGAAACCCGTCTGGGGAAGCTACAGTCATATTAAGTATGTACAATTTAACAGATGCCCCTGGAGCTAGATGCCCTTGCCTTTGTTATTTAAGACAGGCTCAATGAAAACCTCGGGAGATGATTCCAGCTGTATGCTTCGGTTTTGTCAAATATAGAATGAGAACGATAATACCTACATCCTGGGAGGCTGTGAGGACTAAATGAGATGATTCATGCACAGCTTGGCTCGTGACTGGCACATAGTAGGTGCTCCAAAGTGAAAGCTATAATTATGATGACCAATTTGTTAGTGAGTCCAGTTGGCTGTGAGCCGGAGCTGGATTTGCTCAGGTGAACTAACTGAATGGAGAGGGAGAGGCTCAGGGACAGGAGCTGTCCGTGGTCCTGCAGCCATTCTGCCAAGAAGCTGTTTTGACTGATCCAATAAACAGCAGTGATCACCTATTTTGTGCCAGACCCACTGCTAAGTACCAGATTCTTCAGGCAAAGGGAAAACCTTTTATCCAGACTGTCGGTCTCACGTGCATATAGGTGAGAGGATGTTATATGCACCTGTCAGTCTCTTGTACATGCATTTACATAGGCATGGTGTTCTAATACTGTATGTGTAATGTGAATTTACTGTATGTGTGTGATTGAGGGGGATTGATTGGGTGGGGGTTGATATGAAAGAGGGGCATGGCCAGCCCAGCTCACCTGTGTGAATTAACTGGTAAGGAGGCCCCTTCTTGACCACCAGGAGAGGAAAGACTCTCAGAATTTCCTGATGAGACTGCAAGGTACACTGGCCCCCACCGCATCCCCATCCTGGCCCACCAGAGTACAGTAAATCCAAGGCCAGAGCTAAGTTGCTCTCCTGCTGGGCACTCCAAACTAATTTTCTGGTACATTATACACTTGGCCTTTTGAACAATCAATGACCTTAGATGCTGTTTGATTCCTGCAGCCAAATCCAAGAGAAATAAGACATCATCCATCTGGCTGATATGGCCAGAGCAGGGAGGGAAGGAGAGAGAAGAGGGAGGCTTGAGCTGCCTTGGGGATCTCTGCTTGGCTCAGGGAGGGTGGGGGAACTGGTGAGACCTGCCAGTTTTCCAGAGAATGGGCCTTTAAAAGATATTGATGGCTGGCTAATCACAGCCCTGTTTGTCTCAATGCATCCAGCCCGCTAGAGCTGTCACTCCCGCAGCAGCTGAGCTCCAGTGGGAAAGGGTTGGGAGAAGGCTCAGGATTCATGGTCCAGAGGGAAGGCCACAGCCCTTGGGGTAGCTGTCCTCACTCAGGTCTCAGTCCAGAGTTCAGTGCCAGGTGCTTCTCCCCAGAAGCCCTGAGAGACCAGGGCAAAGAGCCTAGCACCAGGCAGGGTATCCCTGCGGGCAGGGATCCGGGGTCCCAGAATAGGCTTGGGGTTTGGGGCTGCTGGGAGGATCCCATAATTGGCAGGGCTTCTGAGCAGAGAGCGTGAGCCTTACTCTGGGGCTCAGCCTGACAGAGCAGGGGTGTGAGGAGGTACATTAGTGGAGAAGGGGAGGCAGGGGCTTGACTGTCACTCTCTGAAGGCTATTCCACACATTAAGAGGAAAAGCAGAAGCTGCCTCCTTCAGAGCTGCTTTTAGAAGGGCACAGAGCCCCTGCTGCCTCTGACATCCCAGCTAGAAGGATTGCACCTCAGGGAGCCCCATATATCCTCAGCTTCTCTCCCACCCTCTGGCCTAAAAGCCCCACACAGAAGGATGAGTTGGGGGAGTCAGGTGCCTGGGGCAGGGCTCAATTTTCCATCTGTCTAAAGACAGGGAGGTGTGTGTGTGGGGCTAAGACCTCTGCTTTACCTGGGGATTGGTCAACTCCCTGGTGGATGAATTCCCAGGAGGTGGGAGAAATGATGTGCAGGGTACAAAGTCAACCACATCAACAGCCTGATGAGATGTGGGGGAGGCAGGTGAGTTGGAAGTGGTCTCCCTGAGGACGATGTGTGCATGAAGGGGGTGGTGTGTGGAGGCGGCAGCTCTCTTGCCCTGCCCTGTGCCTGGTTCTGTGGAAAGGGACCCATCCTAACTACCTGTCTGCCTCTCTAAGCACTGCCATATGCCCAGGCTGCAGCTGGTGCTGTACCTGAGAGATAGGTGACACCCCAGCCTCTGGGGAAAGTGGGGTAGGAGTGGGCGGCAGAGCCAATGGGGCCCTACCCAGTACTAGGGCAAAGGAGCCACAGGCAGTGAGCAGGGAACCCAGAGTGGGTACATTCTCCCTTGGGGGGCCCTCAAGATGGGCAGTAGGGGGTTAACCTGGATAGGGAGGAGAGAGCCAGGCTGTGGCATCCCCTCTCCCCTGAGGCCTCCCAGACACTCTCAGGCAGCCTGGGGTCTGTCCTCCAAGGCTTGGGCCAACCTGGTCCTACTGAGCTAGAGAGCTGCCTCGGCCCAGGACAGACAGCTCAGCCTTCAGCTGCTGCAGCCATGACAAAGACAGTGCTGGTGGCAGCTCTTACGATAAGGGCGGGGCCCGTGTACTCCTCCCCCTGGGTAATGATGCTTAGAGCATGTTCCGCTGGAGATGCAGGGCTTGTCTGACAAGGTGCACGCTTGTTCCTGCTGCCGAGACAGCTGGGGAGCCGAGCGGAGAGGCCAGGGCTGAAGGTGACGCTGCTGCTTGGGGAACCTGTCGCGGGTAATGAGATGCTGATCCCAAGAGTGCACTCATCCAATTGGCGTCCAGGGGAGGGAAAGCAAAAGGGGCTAGGGTGGAGGTTCCCCTCCCTAAATGGGGGTGTGTAGGGGAGCTGGGAGATGTCAAATACTTATGGTAATACCTGGCTTTAACAATTACAATAATAGCAGTGACACCTAATATTTACATAGTGTTTTGTACTTTTCAAAGCATTTTCACATTTGATTTTCATCATAACTCTTTGATGTGGGGACAGATCTTTATCCTCATCTGTATTAGTCTGCCAAAGAGGTGCTGACGGAAAGTACCAGAAATCTGTTGGCTTTTATAAAGGTTATTTATTTGGGGTAAAAGCTTCCAGTTACAAGGCCCTAAAGAGTCCAACTCAAGGCTGCTTTCTCACCAAAGTCAGTTACTACATATTGAAGCAAGATGATTGCTGATCTCTGCAAGGGTTCAGCCTTCCTCTCTCTCAGCGACAGGCTGGCATAGGGCTTGTCTTGTCTTGTCTCTTGGGGCTTCCTCTCTCTCGGGGAATAGGGCTCGTGTCTTTCTGGGTTTTCCATATCAGTCTCAGCTGTCTTCTCAAGGTCAGCTGTAAACTATCAGGCAAATGGCTCATAGCTGTTCCCGGGGCCCCAAGATAAAAAATGACAGTGCTCTCTCTCTTCCGTGTGTCTTCTTGAGTGAGTGTCCTTTTATATCAGCCCTGGTGCGGACTCAACCTGAGTTATGCCTTGCAGACATGGTCGAATTAAAGTCCTGATCTTAACAGGTAATTTAATCAAAGACATCTCAGCTGAATCTAATACAATCAAAGGGTATCACACCCAGAATAGATTAGTTTACAAACATAATCTTTCTCTTTTTGGGATTCATAAATAAACTCAAACTGCCACACCATTTACATGATGGAAAAGCTGAGAATGAAGAATATTAAATGGTTTGGCCCAGGCCATGGGGTAGAGCCTGTCTCTCGACTTGCTGTTCAGGGTCCTTCTGTATCTTCAAGTTGGGCCATCCCTCTCTTACACCTGGGTCCTTAACCCCACGGCACTCTAGAAGTGTGTGAGCTCCCAGGGCAGCAGTTGGGGGAGCTCCTGGCAGCAGGACAGGTCACTCACAAGAGGTGAAGGGAGGCTGATCTGATGGCACGGGAGGGTGAGGGGAGTCGCTGGCCACACTTGTTCAGGAGGTGGCTGCTGACACTGATGACCGTCTGCATGTGCAGGTCTTGTTGAAAAGACACGGCATGACAAGCAGCCTTTCCGCATGGTGCACACATGACAGTGGTGCCAATGAGTGCACCGCGGGCTCTGCACTGAAGACTGAGAGCCCAGAAGAGATTACAGGGTCTTCTTTAGCAGCTGGGGTTAACCAGGGAAGGCTTTCTGGTGGAGGCAGTTATGGAAGGAAAGGATGTACCCTCAGAGGCAAAAGGGAGAGCCTGGGGCAAAAGGGTAGAAGGCTTGGCATGGGGAGCGTGTTGGCCTGCATGTGGCCTAGGGGTGGGGGGAGCTTAGGGTGGGCAAGGGGCCTGGGGTATTTGATGGCTGAGATGGAAGGTCAGTCATGAACTTGATAGGCTAGAGATTAAGGAGCTCCTAAGGATCATTAGAAGGGGGGAAATGTGATCAAAACAGAGTATGAAATGATTGGCAAGGCTTTGCGTAGAAAAATTGGATGGAGAGGCTGGGACAGGTGTGGGGTGTGGGGTGGGGACTGAGGGGAGGGCACCCTGAGATTGAGCTGCAGTCCATTCTGACTTGGAGTTCCCAGGCCAGCGGCTATGGAACGTGGAATTCTCCGGATGGCTGCAGGGCTTTGGGACCTTCAGCACTTTGAGCAGCCCTGCTGCCAACGGGACTGTGTTCTGGAAAGTGGAGGATGGATGCTTCCACAGCCCATTGCCCCGCCCCATGGCGCTCCCCTGCCCCAAGCCAGGACCAGCTTTCCCTCCACAGGATGCCAGCTCAATGCTGGATTCTGCCTCAGGCTTCCAGAGAAATCTTGCTGCTCTGGGAAGCTGCCCCGCTGCTCCTGCTGCCTGCTCTGGGTGATTGATGGATGTGGGTAGGTGCGTGAGCAGCCGTCCCTCCCCCAGGCCCATCCAGATGCTTGAAGTGGGTGGGAAGTGGGCTCCCTGGGTAGCCAAGGAGGAGCAGCCCAGAGGATGGGCCCGGGGGTGCTCCAAAGGATGGGTCTAGAGGTTGGTTCCAAGGGCCATGGGATGGTCACAAAGTACAACACTGTTATCTTGACAGTGGATTCTTCTGAGTAGGAAGAAAATAACATTTTGCTGTCCAATTTCTTGGCTGCCTCAAGGCCACCCTGGCTTAGGACCCTGCAAGCCATGATGACTGGTGAGTGGGGGCCTGCTAATGTCTTTGAGGGGAAAACCAAGCCTCAGGAAGAAGGAAGTCGTTTGTCCTTAAAAGATTGTACTCTGTGAGGGGCCCATCAAAGTGTCTTCACTCAGCCACCTCCCCTTTACTCTATAAGGTAAAAGGAGTTTTCTCTCTCTCTCTCTTTCTCTCTCTGCCAGGCCTTTTTTGGGGAATTTTAAAAAGAAAAATCCTCTTGTCAGGATTAGGGGTGGAGGGAACCCAGGAAGCCATGGGCACCTGTAAAACCAATTTAAAAATCAGTCTAGCCAGCCAGCCCCCAACGGAACTAAAGGGAGCTATAGAGTAACTCAAAAGCAGACACTAATGGAGGAGAAAAGAAATGTAGTTACATATTCATCAGCTTTTAAATATTCATGAGGATTGTAAAGCAGATTAATTTCCATGCCTCGTTTCTCCCGTGGTTCCCGCTGTCCATATTTTACCCCAGCGGCAGAAGGAAAAAGGAGCTGTGGATCACCTGGCCACTGCCCTCACCACCACTTAAGGAACGGTGTGTGTGTACATGTGCATGTGTGTGTGTGTGTGTGTGTGTGTGTGTGTGTGTGTGAGAGAGAGACAGAGTGAGAGAGAGAAGGGGGCAGGAGTGCGAGTCACCGTGCAGGTGGAGGTGTTCGTTCCTCCAGGGACAGACGCCTCTCCTGCAGGGTCGGGACAGTGTGAGGACAGCAGGTCGCAGATGCAAGGCCAGTGTAGGAAGGACCCGGGTGTCTAAGGAAAAGGGGAGCAGTCTGGAGTGGAGAGGACTCTGCAGGCACCAAGTTCCCCAGCGTAGAGTGGGGAAAAGACCTCTACCGCAGCCAAGGAGAGTTTGACCTACGAGATGGATGATTAGTGGGGGAGAGAGCAGAGAGGAGAGGGCATGCAGAACATGAATAAGGACCTTCTATAAGGAGAAGGGCAGATGTTCCTCTGAGTCACACGCCAGCTGTGAGGCACAATGGAGACAAGGTAAAGCAGAGCTGAGCCCGGGATTGGCCTGGGCCACAGCTGACAGCATTCTGGTCAGCAGGAGGGAAGGCAAAGTTAGGGAGGCTCAGTGTCAAATGCAGGATATCAAGATAAGTGCTCTCCAGAGCCAAGGAAGCAAATATCATTGTCTGGAGTCATTAGTGAGATCAGGGAGCCTGTGAAGTAGCAGGATCCATGCCCCTGGGGGACAGAGTCGCTAATGCAACTTCTTCTTGGAAGTTCTAGAGTATGATTCATGAGCAGTGATGCTATCGTCTAAACTAGCCTGGGCTGCCTTTAGTAAGGTCACCTTGCTTAGAATAAGAGGAGGGATGGTTGAGCTGGTCTCTGAAGGACCCAGCTTTGTCAGCTCCTGCCCTCTTCCACAGGCAGGACCCAGCTTGGTTTGTCAGCTCCTGCCTCATTCCACATTTTGTGGAATGGCCTCAAGTTGGGTCCTGAAGGTGCTCTCTGGTAAAGTTAGGGCCAGACTAGTTAGGTAGGTTCATTCCCCAGCTCGGTCCATCCATTGTCTTTGATCTCCTTGCTGAATTCCTGACTTGTATGTACAACTGCCCACTGGATATCTCCTCTTAGTTGTCTAGTCTAACATGTCCAATATCAAACTGATCTCCACCCACCCCCGCACCTGATTGGCCTGCAACCTTCCCTATCTCCATCAGTGGAATGCTATTCTTCCAGCTGCCCGGCCAACCAACTCTGGAGTCATCCTCAACCACTCCTTTTCTCCTTCAATATGACAGCTGGAATCCCACCACTTCTCACCACCTTCATGGCCTCCACCCAGGTCCAAACACCCATCTTCTCTGGCCTGGCTGACACTGTCTGGCTAATGGCCGTCTCATTGCTCTCCTGTTTCCACCCTGGTTCCCACAGTCTGTCATTAGCACAGCAGCCAGATGATGCTTTAAGGTGAGTCAGAGCATGTCCCTCCTCTGCGTGAAATCTTCTGAAGGCTCCTGTCTTAGAGTAAAAGCTCAAATCCTTTAGTGGCCTACAAGACTCTTCCCAGTTTGTGTATTAGTCAGCCAAAGGGGTGCTGATGCAAAGTACCAGAACTCTGTTTGTTTTTATAAAGGGTATTTATTTAGGGTAAAAGCTTATTATTACAAGGCCCTAAAGAGTCCAACTTAAGGTACCATAAGAGGTATTTTCTCACCCAAAGTCGGTTGCCTCGTGTTGAAGCAAGATAGTAGGCAATATCTGCAAGGGTTCAGCCTTCCTTTTTCATCTTAAGGCTCCATGGGTCCAGCTTCTTCCATTCTCAGCTGTAGGCTCAGCTGCTCTGTTCTTTTCAGTTGCAAACTGTCGGGCGAATGGCTCATCTCTTTTCCCAGGGCTGTAGGATCGTCTTCCGTGTCTATGGAGCTCCCTTCCTCTTTTCTTGCAAATCTGCTTCTGCTTCCTTGATGGAGTGTCTGTTTATATAGCCCACCAAGGGGGTGGGGACTCAACTCTGAGTCGCCCTAATGATGTGGTCAAATCAAAGCCCTAATCTTAACATAATCAAGTAAATGTAAAACCTTGGAATTTAATACAATCAAAGGGTATCACACCCAGAGGAACAGACCAGTTAACAAACATAATCAATATCTCTTTTTGGAATTCATAAATAATACCAAACTGCCACAGTTTGCCTTCCTCTCTCTTCTCTCTCTCACTTTATCTCTTTCTCACTCATACCCCTCTATCTACATTGAGCTCCGTGCTGTTCCTTGAACAAGCCAAACCTGCTCCCATTTCAGGGCCTTTGCATCTGTGGCTCATTCCCTCACCTCCTTCAGGACTTTGCTAAGTTTACCTCCTTAGTGAGCACTTCCTGATTAACCTGTTTAAAATGACTACTCCCTTCCTTGGCTCCTTCTGTCTTTCTTTCCATGTTCTTTTTTCCCCCCATAGCCCTTTTCACCTTCTAAAATTCTACACAATTATTTATTATGCCTCTTGCTGTTATTTATTGCCTCTCCCCTGCCCACTGGACTATTAGCTCCACCAGGGCTGAGTTTCTGTCCACCTTGTTCACTGCTGTGTCCCAGCACCTAGAGCAGGGCCTGGCAAAACATCTGCCGCAAAGGAGATTTCCTCAATAAACATAATGTTGAACAGGAGGCCTCACCGGCAGGATTAACTGCTATGGGAATTGCCCGCCTGATGAAAACAACTGGAAACTGGACAAAATATATGAAACAACTATTTTCAGACAGTGGGCAACAGGCAGCACAGGATGGTGATTCCTGATAGAAGGGAAATTAATGAAGTGAGCCCCATCATTGCTTCAGTTTACTGCCTGGAGAAAGTCTCAGGCCATAGCAAAGGAGGGGAAATCCCAAACAGCTTGGTGGCCTTGTTGAGTTGATGAGACAGAGATTAGATTTTTGGGGAGGCTGAGGAGGCTAGGATTTGAGAGGCAGAATACTGGAGAGGAGGTAGCTGTACACACGGAGAAAATTCTGGAGCTCTGTAGAAGGGTCCCCAACATGTTGGCTGAACACTGATCTTCACATGCTTGGGGGAGACAACACAAGGTTGGAGAAAGAACTTCCAGGAAGCAGTAGGCTGAACAATTCCAGGAGCTCATGCAGGGCTGGGAACGAATAGTTCAACTTCCCACCAGTGAGAGCAGAGAGACTCTGTAAAACATAGCACCTTGGATAGAGTCCCCAGAAGGGTATTACCTTAGCCCTAGGTCAAAGGCTGCTCTGAACCCACTCTAAGCTTAAAAGCAAACCCTGGGACAGAGAAGAACACAGAGGAAGAGAGACAGCTCTGGGCCCAGAAAGAGAGATGAGCCTGATAGTCTACAGCTGACCTTGTGAAGAGAACAGAGCAGGTGAGCCCAAAAATAAACAAGCCCCAGGGAGAGAGACGAGCCTTATCCCAGCCTACAGCTGTGATTAGAAGAAGCTGGGACCACAGAGCCTTAAGAGGAAAGAGGAAGGCTGAACCCTCACAGACCATCACTCACCATCTTGCTTCCACACATGGCAACAGACTTTAGGAATGGGAAAACTGCTATCAAATTTACATGAATTCACAAAAGGCCCCAAATGGCCAAAACAATCATGAAAAAAAAAGAACAAAGATGGAGGGGCTCAATCTTCTGAATTCAAAAATTACCACAGGGAAGCAGCTGTGGCTCAATCAGTTGGGCTCCCGTTTACCATATGGGAGGCCCCAGGTTCGATTCCTGGGGCCTCCTGGTGAAGGTAAGCCGGCCCGCGCGGCACGGTGAGCTGGTGCAGCAAGATGACTCAACAAAGGGAGACAAGCAGACACAGAAAAACGCACAGCAAATGGACACAGCGAGCACAAGCAGCAAGGGGGGATAAATAAATAAATAAAAATAAATCTTTTAAAAAAATTATCACAAAGCTACAGAAGTCAAAGTACTGCACTACTATCATAAGATAGACATATAGACCAATGGAATAAAATTGAGACTCAAAAATCCCCATATATCTGAGGTGAACGAATTTTCAACAAAAGTACAAAGTCCATTCAATCAAAGGCTTAAATATAAAAGCTACAACCATAAAACTCCTATAAAAGAATGAATGGAAACATCTTCAATATCTTGTGGTAGGCAGTGGTTTCTTAAATCGCAAGCAATGAAAGAAAAATAGATAAATGGGATCTCCTCAAACATAATTTTGTGCATCAAAGGACTTTGTGAAGAAGATGAAAAGGCAGCCTACTCAATGGGAGAAGATATTTGGAATCCAGATATCCAATAAGGGTTTGATATCTATGCTATATAAAGAGATCATACAACCCGACAATAAAAAGATGAGCAACCCAATTTAAAAATGGGCAAAAGACTTGAATAGGCATTTCTACAAAGAGGCAATGGCCAAAAAACACATGAAAAAATGTTCAACATCATTATCTATTAGGGAAATGCAGACCAAAACTACACCGAGACATCATTTCACACCTTATAGAAAGATCATTATTTAAAAAACCCAGAAAACTACAAGTGCTGAAGAGGATGTGGAGAAACAGGAACACTCCCTCACTGTTGGTGGGAATGCACAATGGTGCAACCTTTGTGGAAGACAGTTTGGCGGTTCCTCAAAAACTAAATATAGATCTGCCGTATGATCCAGCAAACCCGTTAGTAGGAATATATTCAGAAGAACTGAAAGCAAGGAGGCGAACTGACATTTGCACACCAATGTCCATAGTAGCATTATTCACAATTGCTAAAATATGGAAACAGCTCAAGTGCCCAACACTTCAGTGGATAAACAAAATGTGATATATACACAGAATGGAATACTATTCAGCTGTACGAAATGAAATTGGAATGCATATGACAACATGGATGAACCTAGAGGATATTAAGTTGAGTGGAATAAGCCAGACACAAAAGGACAAATATTGTACAGCCTCACTAATATGAATTAAATACATCGATTAAAAAAAAAAAAAGCCTTGGGAGCAGATGTGTCTCGAGCCATTGCTCCTGACTCCCACATGGGAAGTCCCAGCTTCGGTTCCTATTGCCTCCTGTAAAAACAAAAACAAACAACCAAAACAAATGAAAAAACCAACTCAGGGAAGCTGATGTGGCTCAGTGGCTGAGCGCTGGCTTCCCACATATGA
>JAQZBX010033671.1:0-25294 GCA_029593785.1 Cabassous unicinctus
GATTTATTTATTTATTTATTTATCCCCCCCTTGCTGCTTGTGTTTTACTGTGTCCATTTGCTGTGTGTTTCTTCCGTGTCTGCTTATCTCCCCCTTGCTGTGAGGTCCTGCTGCATCAGCCTACCACGCTGCGCGGGCCAGCCAGCCTGCCCTCACAAGGAGGCCCCGGGAAGCGAACCTGGGGCCTCCCATATGGTAAACGGGAGCTCCATCCATTGAGCCACACCCGCTTCCCTTTGCATAGCTTCTGAGTCCTTCAAGAAGGAAGTCAGGATCACTAGCAACCAGCAGAGGTTCACAAAGTAGAAATTTCACCAGACCTAGTTATGTCCATTTTTTAATCACTGACTAGCTGATTGGATATGCTCTCAAGAAATCTTGAAGTCAAGAAAGAGAAACATAACTTGAAGCCTGAAGCAGGGTCCTCTGTGCGTGCCTTTTTCAACATTTCTCTGATTGCCTTGGATCGAGACACAAACAGCGTGTTTATTAAGTTTGTAAATGGCGCAAAGCTGAAAGGGATGGTTTTGGTTTACTACGCTGGATAATAAAAAAAAAAAACACTTCAGAAATATTTTGACAGGCTAAAGAGATGGGATAAAGATAATGAGATGAAATATAATAGAAATTAACCTAAAGGCCTGCACTTAGACAAGAAGAAAGGAGGGGAAGGGAGGGAGAGAGAAAAGCACATGAGTAGAAGATGGGAGGTTCTGACATACGAAAAAGACTCCGAGTGCTGGCTTGAAAGAGAGTTTGATTTGAGCCAACTTCAGTGGTGACTGATTTTTAAATGACTGCAATACTGAGCTATGTTAATAGGAGAATCGTGTCCAGAGCAAGGACAGTCAGACCTCTGCTGGGGTGTGGCGGCCTAGGCATCTCATTTTAAGATGGGTATTGCTGTTCTGAAGAGAACACCAGACCAACAAAGGACCCATAAAGGAAAAAGCAAAACACCAGAGGCTGTTTATCCAGGAAGAGACAGGGTTTCATAGAAGTGAGAGTCTGGCGACTGCTGCGTGAAGGAGGGATTAGACCTAGTCCAGGCTTCCTCTACAGGACTGAGCTAGGACCAGGGAGTGGAAGCTGTGAGGTGGAGGATTTCAGTTCTCTATTTTAAAAGGACTTCCTAATAATGAGAACTGTTCACAAACGAGCAGCCTCTCCATCACTGAGAATACTCAACGAAAGCTAAAGAGAAATCTGTTCTGTCCATTGGGGAGGTTTCTAGATTGAGTGAGGCCAGACTAAATACAGTCTAAATGCCCTTGAAACCTGCAGGGTTATGATGTGAGTAATTTTCTTTTTCAAGCGGTGAGAAATGCGATATTAAAGTAGAAAAGGCTCTCTTGATCCAGTTGAGAGCTGAGGATAATTGTGTTCTGGGTCCCTTGATCTCATACATTGTTGCGGATGCATTAGAGATAGGAATTTAGAACTATGTCAGTGTGTATTGCTCATCACATACCGACATCCAGTGTTATTAAAACAGACCGCCTTTGTTTTCAGAATGGCAGTAATTATTTAAAATTTTAATTTTAGAAAGTTAATTCTCATCCCTCTTTTTATTAATTTTATTCAAATGAACTATTTGTGCCATTGTTGAAAATCCTAATAATATAAAACAATAAAACAGTGGATATTTTCTCTGATAACAAGGCAATAATCCCTCTACCTAAATTTGAGAAGCTATGCTTGGAAAGAAGTCAAATACTAATGCAAAAGAATTGTTGCTTTACTGGCAGTTGCTTTTTTATTAGCCTCCTTTCTCAGTGGCAATGTCTTGCAGTGGTAGAACGAAAGTTGAATGCCTACCCATTTGAAGTTAATATACTTTGCAAGTCATATAGGGCCCAGATACTAGCATCTGACAAGCAACTCTGGTAGAAGATATACCAGTAGCCACTTTGTGGCTTAAAACAATAATTTATTACTTCTCACAAATCCGCGTCATGTGGTTTCAGCTAGGGCCTGAGGATGACAGGATGGTCTAAAATGGCTTCCCTCATGCGGCAATGAGTTCAGGCTTCCCAGAGAGTTTAGCTACGGCAACCAGCAGGGGCCTCAGTTCTCCTCCACAGGCTCCACATCACGGTTGCTTAGGCTTCCTCCTACCACAAAAGCTAGGCTCCAAGAAGGAGAACTCCAAAAAGCAAAGGTAGAAATTAGAGAACTCGTAAGGCCTGGCCTCAGAAGTTTCACAACATCACTTTTGTCACTTGCTGTTGGTCAAACTCTGTGATCCAGCCCAGATTCTGGGGAAGGGGAAACATTCTCTATCTCTCACTAGGTCACGTTATAAAAGAGCATGTAGGAGGGGAGATACCGTTGTGACTATCTTTGGAAACATAGTGTATTTTGAGGGAAACTTGAAAACCCATAAATTTCAGAATTGTTGAAACTAAAGTATAAAGAGGCAAGTGATAAAAAGTAATGCAGCTGCAGTAAGCTAGGTCCAGATTTAAAAAGGCTTTATAGGTAGGACCAAATGTCCTGATTTTTCCAGAACAGTCTCAATTTACTCTTGCCAAGACAGGTAAATTATTAACAGTGCCCACTTTCACTCTAAAAATACAACCTAGGGAAGCGGGTGTGGCTCAGTGAATAGAGTCCCCGTTTACCATATGGGAGGCCCGGGTTCGCGTCCCGAGGCCTCCTTGTGAGGGCACGCCGGCCTGAGCGGTGCGGTGGGCTGAAGCAGCAACCTCACGGCAGGAAGCGGGTGTGGCGCAATGGATAGAGCACCCGTTTACCATATGAGAGGCCCCGGGTTCACTTCCCGGCGCCTCCTTGTGAGGGCAGGCCGGCTCGCGCAGCGCGGTGGGCTGATGGGGCAAGACCTCACAGCAAGGGGGAGATAAGCAGACACAGAGAAGACACGCAGCGAATGGACACAGCAGCACAAGCAGCAAGGGGGGGATAAATAAAATAAAATAAATAAATCTTTAAAAAATAAAAAAAATTTTTTTAAAAATAAAAATAAATAAAAATACAACCTAGTTTGGAGTGATAAATTATAAGATCACCTACCCCATTTTGTGTTCTTCCAGAAGAAGCCTTTGAGATAAGGATTTGAATACAAGAAGTTTATTTGGAAGCTGATCCCAGGAAAGACTAGTAGCAGAATGGAGGAAAGAAATAGGAAAAGGAATGGAACATTATGGAGCTAATTCCCATGTTGGGTAAATGGAGCTCAATGCCACTGGGGAACTCTAGGTGGCAGTGTAGAGCATGTGTCAGAGGCTCTCAAGTAGGCACGAGGAAGCTATAAGGGCAATTTCTCCACCTTCTCCCCAACTGTCATTGGTGAGGGTTGCTTCCAGGGGTATTAACTCCCCAGCACTTCTGGGTTGCCCTGAGTTTGTGTCCAACATGCTCCCAGGGACAGAAGAAAGACAGAGCACAGGTCACAGTCAGAGGCGAATGCAAAGGGACATGCAGGCACCAAGAGCATCTGTCATATGGTGGGATTTGCTTATAAGTCATGCTAAGGTTTTAATGTTATCCTGGGGGCAAAAGGGAATCAAGGGAGGATTTTTGTTGTTGTTATTTTTTACGGGGAGTAACTTGATCAGACCTACACTTAAGACAGATAACACCATCTGTATATTGGAAAATGCATAGCAGGGAGTGAGATTATGCAATGAGACCAAATTTTAAGAGAGATGTACCTTGTAACAACTTGGGTATGCTGAGAGAATGCAATTTAATTCTTTGTCTGCAGTGATCTGGTATTCCTTCTGCTTACTCCGCATTCCTTTCCTATTGAAGCTGGGCAACCCCATGTTGGTACAGAGACCCCTGCACAGGGGTCTTCTCCCAGAACCCTGTTCTCAGTCCTCTCCCTCACCTTTTATAAATATACTTTCTGCTTTGTAAGTCAAGGTTTAGCTCTTCTCTCTCCCTCTGTGTCTCTTCTCTTCTTCACAGTACTCTCGGATTTTTTAAAAAATCTAAAGAAACAGCTTTGGTTTTACTTCCTGTATCAATTAGCTGTTGACCAAAAGCAAAGATGTGTAACAAACACTTCTAAACTTAGTGGCTTAAAACAGCAATCATTTATTCTCACTAATCTGTGAGTCAGTTGAGGGTCAAATGGTCTCAGCTGAGCTCAGCTGGGGTGACTGGCTTTCACCTTCCTCCTGAAACCAGAAGACTAGCATAAGCAAATTCCTCTCAAGGCTATGGTAGAGCAAGCAGTTTGGTTTTGTCACATCCACTAACATCCACATCAGTCAAAGCTAATAATTTCCTTGCCCAGACTCAAGGGGCAAGGAAACGGGCTGCTTCTTCAGTGGGAGGAACAGCAAAGTCACATGGAAAAGGATAAAGGTATGAGGAGGAGTGAAGAACTGGGCTATTGATGCAATCTAACACACTTTCCTTTCATCAGTATCTCCCACAACTAAGAAGGCTTACGTCTTCCCCATCATAGGTAGGAGGAGGAGAAGATACCATCTCTACATCACAGAATAACTCTATGATGGGTCCTCCAAGGTTAGCCCATGAGTGTTCTAAGGGATGAATGAATGAATTTGAATAAATGATTTATTCTCTCAAAAATATAATGAGTCCCTATAGGTGGCAAGTGACAGGAAAAGAGCAATGAATAAAACACAAAAAACCCTTGAATCATATATTTTAATGTGGGTAGACAAAGAATGAGCAAATAATTGTATAATATAATGTTAGGTAGTGTGACAGTTTGAAGTTCTTTTATGAATCTCAAAAAGAAAAAGATTATATTTTTGAACTAATCCATTTCTGTGGATGTGAGACCCTTTTGATTGAACTACGTTTGTGAGGCATGACTCAGGTTGAGTCTCTGCCCTCATATAAATGGAGACTCAGGCAGAGACACACACACACAGGAAAACGGAGCTCTGTCTTTTTTGGGGGTGGGTAACTGGCAGCGGGGATTGAACCCAGGACCTCGTATGCAGGAGGCTGGCACTCAACCACTGAGCCACATCGGCTCCCGTAAGTTGGTTCCCTCATCTGTTGACTAGTTTGCTTGTTGTTTGTTTGTTTTGCTTGTTGTCTGCTTGTTCTTTTTGCTCATTGTCTGCTTGTTCTTTTTGCTCATTGTCTGTTTTTCTTTAGGAGGCACCAGGAACCGAACCTCCCATATGGGAGGCAGGCA
Source organism: Cabassous unicinctus (assembly GCA_029593785.1). Taxonomy (NCBI): domain Eukaryota; kingdom Metazoa; phylum Chordata; class Mammalia; order Cingulata; family Chlamyphoridae; genus Cabassous; species Cabassous unicinctus. The sequence goes on from JAQZBX010033671.1 coordinate 5,147, forward strand.
CGCAACTGCTTGAACCACATCCGCTCCCTGATCATTTGTTTTTTGCTCATTGTTTTTGCTTGTTGTCTGCTTGTTGTTTGTTTGTTTTCTTTAGGAGGCACAGGGAACTGAACCCGGGACTTCCATGTGAAAGGAAGATACTCAACTGCTTGAGCCAAATCTGTTCCCCCAGCTCTGCCATTTTTGATCCTGCCATGTGAGACAGGACTTGAGGATTGCTAGCAACCAAAGTTTAAACACAAAGCTCCCACTAGGCTACTCCCATCAAGTAGCTCAAGGCTGAAGAGATAAACACTATGCCTGGTGCCCACAGCTGAGCTCCAGGAGATGGTAGATTCTGAAGGGTAAGGCAGGGACCTCGGCAGAGATCAGCAGTCATCTTGCTTTGCCACATGGCAGGACACTGGGTCTCCAGTGGCTGACTTTGATGAAAAGCATCTCTACTGATACCTTGATTTGGACATTTCACAACCTCAGAACTGTAAGCTTTTACCCTAAATAAAATTCCCATTATAAAAGCCAATCCATTTCTGGTACTTTGCATCAGCAGCCCTGTAGCAAACTAAGACAGGTAGAAATAAGTGGTATGAAGAGGTCCTCTCCTACAAGATACTATTTAAGTAGAGGCCTGAATCACATAAGGGAGGGAGATATATGGACATCTGGAGGAAAAACCTCTTAGGAAGTGAGAACGTCAAATGCTAAAGCTGTAAGGTAGCTAAACAGTTGGGTTGTTCATGAAACAGCAAGAAAGCCAGGGCAGCTGGAACACAGTGATCAAGAGACAGAGTGGTGGGAGACAGGTGAAGTTAAACAGTTAGCCAGAGCCAGACCATACAGAGCCTTGTTTTGGAGACACTGCATTTTAGTCTGCATGAGACAGGAAGCAGCAGAAAGCTTTGAGCAAATTAGTGACATGATCCAATTTATAGATTAGAAAGATCATTCCAGCTACTGAATTCTGGATTTACTACGGTAGGGTGGAGAGATGGGGTGGGGGAGGCAAAATGGAGACAAGACTAAAGTGCAGTTGCAGGATTCAGGTAAGAGTTGGTGATACTTGTGCCAAAGTGATAGCAGTGGTGGTGAAGGAGAAGCAATTAGAAAAGACATGAAGATAAAGACCATAGAATCTGATGATAGACTAGATGTGGTGGGTGAACCAAAGAGATGTCAAGGATGATTCCCCAAGTTTTGGCCTGAGTAGCTAGGTAAATGGTGGTAACATTAACTGAACTGGGGGTACAGGGAGGAAGTGGCTTTGGAGCTGAGGGATAAAAAACAGTAATTCAGATCTGCATGATTAAAGGCGATCCCATTGATGCATAGTCCTGTGATGCATATCAGAAACCAAACAGGACCTATAACAAATCTTGCCTCCTCCTGCCTCTATCCTCCATTCCCTCCTCAGGCAGATGGATGACTCGGATTGACTAGGACAGGAGTTGTTACTGAGAAAGGCAAAGGAGAAAAGCGTATCAATAAATTTCAGAGTATTACCCTATTAAAAAGTAATACAAGTGGTGCATACGTACCATGGACTACTACTCAACAATAAATAGAAACAAAACATTGATACATATAACCACTTGGGTGAATCTCCAGGGAATTATGCTGAGGGGAAAAATCCAATCCCAAAGGTTACATATTGTATGATTCCATTTATGTAACATTTTTGAATTGACAAAATTTTCTAAATGGAGGACAGATTAGAAGTTGCCAGGGGTTGGTGGCAGGAGTGGGGAAAGGAGAAGAAGTAGGGGGAGGAGCCGGAACAGGGAGGTGGGTATGGTTATAAATGGATTTGAGGTGTTCATTACCTTGACTGTGGTGGTGGAAACACAAACCTACATGGGGGAGAAAATTGCACAGAACTAAACACACACACAAACCTTTGGGGGAACCTCGGCACCATGTATGAGAGATCATTCTTCAGTATTTCTTACAACTGCATTTGATTCTACAATTACCTCAATAAAAATTTCAATTAGAAAAAGTAATACAAGTAAAAGACTATGTAGTCCGCTCTATTCAATGGAGTCTCTTAGGTATGAGCTGATATTTAGTAAAGTCTGCTGGGGTCTGGGGTCCTAGAAGCTGGCAGATGTGCCATAGAAAAGGAAGAGGAACATGAAATTATTAAGACAACATCTCTGACCTTGTTCACTCTTTACTTTCCTGTCTTGGCCAGTAGAGATTAGGCAATATACAGAAATTAAACATTTATTTACAGCTTAGAATTCCATAGTTCTTTTAGAAGCATTATTAAAGAGAAGGATTAATACAATGGAGTTTTGAAAATGGAGTTACAGAAAATATGGTACATTAAAGTTTCTGCTACTACTTTCAGGGTGAGTTCTGGACAGCAGCTTATATCCTTGTGATTTATGTCTCTCTCCCAAAAGTAGAATGCAGCAGAATTGATAAATGAACAAATGGCAAATAGTTAATTGGAATTTCTGGTTAGTTGCATTTGGGTTTTAGTATCATGATGAAAAAAGCAGTAAGACACTAAAGAGAAAGCTATTTAAATGATAGAAGAGAAATAATATTAAAACTGAAAAGAAGCAATAATACCTACTTTTTTCATGCCCTAAAGAATAAAGAAAATATAACATAATCTTAATATTGAAAAACTTCTCAAGGCAGAAGGAAATCTATTTAGAAAGAATTTGTCCACCAAGTTATAAATTCTTGAAAGTTTGGCTTATTATTTTTAAATTGTGTTAACTCTTATTCTTAGAAATGTATTGCTTTTTTCCCCTTATTATTGCCTTCATTAGATTCCTAGGAGGCCCTAAGAAATAATTTGTTTAAACCTTGTCATATTACAGCTAAGGAAAATGAGGCCCATGGAGGTTAAGTGACTGGGCCAGGGTCACACAGATGATTAGTTCAACATCCTTTCCAATATAACACACTATCAATATCATAATCATCTCTGCTTGTCACCCAAGTATGTCTTTAACAAGTACAATTAATAATTGCAGCATTACAAACTAAAAACCCGCTCTCAACATCTAGATAAAACAGCTGCACAATCAAATCTTGTAATACCATTTAGTCAAGCAAAGGAAATTATGTAGGGAGTAGGGTTAGGATCACCTGGGACTCCAGCTAGCTGCTAAAGGAGCTTGAGCAGGCGTCTTGCGTATCTGTAAAATGTGGAGAAGAGAAGTGCCAATATCATAAAAGTTGTCATGAAAATTTTAAAATAGTGTCATGAATGGAAGTACCTGGTGCATAGTAAGTGCTCAATACATGCTAGGCAATGTTATTACATCTAACCTTTGACTTTGAGTTTATAAAAATAAAGGGAGGGCTGATGCCAATGCCAAGTCACATAAAAACAAAGAATAAAATAAACAATGAAAACCTTGGGAAACTTCTGAGTGATAACAGATGGGTACCATAATCTCTCTGCCTTGTTTTCCAAATTAAATGATTTTTCATTAACAAAACCAAACAAAAAAGCATTTATCGTTAAAATGTAATGAGAGAATTGAAGTTCTCATGACATGAAGTTTTCATGACAACGGCTTTAGTATTTGGGTAAGCAAGGTCATGGAAAGCAGAGAACCTTATTTTGTTCCCCATTCTGATCTTCACAGTTCACCTGTCTGACACATGGCATGTGTTGTATATTCAATTGCTTCTGAATAAACAAAAATTTTGAAAGACAAAATTCCCCTTATTATAGCATTAAAAAGAATTCTGGAAGACACGGGAAAAAATTTAACTTCTTATGTACATTATTATTCTTTAACCCCCTGTGGTCGGTTGAATTATGTATCCTGACAAAAGACATATTCTTGCTCTTCATCCACGTCCCTGTAGTTCTGAGCCCATTGTAAATAGGACCTTTTTAAGATGTTATTTTCAGGTAAGGTGTGGCCCAACTGAATCAGGGTAGGCCTTCATCCATGTTCCTGGAGTCCTTATAAGCAGAAGAAATTCAGACACAGTTCATCAGAGAAGGCCACGGGGAGAAGCCGGAAGTCAGTGGAAACTGGAAAAGCAGACACACAGAGCGAGAGATTGCCATGTGATGGGGGAGGCAGAGATGCAAGCAAGGAACCCCGAGGACTGCAGCTCGCCAATGCCAGAATGCCACAGACTCTGGGGAGAAAGCATGGCCTTGCTGACAACTTGATTTTGCAGTTCTAGCCTTCCAAACTGTTCCTGCTGTTGAACCAGCCCGTTGTGTGGTGTTTGTCATAGCAGCCCTGGCAAACTGAAACACCCCCATCACGTAAATCTGATAATACTATATTTGCATGGCACTTTGCAGTTTAAAAGGCCTGTCCATCACTTTGATCACACATGATATCCGTAGCGCTAAGAGGAGAGTCATTACTGCTCAACCAAGTAAAGTAACGGATCCAACCAAGGTTATCCAGGTAGGATCCGATCTCCTCCTGGTCTCCATATGATATCTCTGTGCCTCCTGCAGCACAAAGATTAGCTGCTACTCAGCAATTCCATGTCTTAGAATCCAGGGAAGGAGAACATGACATGGTTTTGGGAAAAGATGTCTGGGCTTCAGAGACCCTTCACATAATCTTGTTAATGGCCTAGAATTTAAACCTTGTAGACCTTGAAGGTTAACACATTGGAATGAAAAGAAATCGGGTCACCCTTCATTTCAATACTCTGAAGGATAAAATAGAAAAGCACAATTTCTGGTGGACAGAAAGAAGCAGATTTAGCCTGATAATTGTTTTGAAAGTTCCTCTAGCAACCTTATGGACATTTTGGTGCAGATTTATCTATGACTGTTTGAAGGAAGAATAGAGCAACCATAGAAAAATGAATGTTTGCCTGGAAGAGTTATTCATCTCTTAAAAATCCATAGAGTGTGAATAATCCTGCTATAAAAACAGCATTTAATGTTTACAACAGGTATTTCATTTGAGTGCTGTGTTTTCTGGCAGCAAGCATGGCTAGATTTTGAATATAACATTTCCATGCTCTGGAAATAAGACAGACTCTGTGGTCTAAGTAAGTTTTTTCCCCTGCTTTTAAATATAGCCAATAAAAGCAATAAAGTGCACATATATAAGGAAACTAATCTTCTAAAAGAAACTAAATAATTTTAAATTCATAATTCACAATACTTCTCCTGGGTAAATTCACTCTCAAACTATTATTCTATCTTTATTGTCCGTGAGAATTAACATTTAAAAATATGAACTCAGAAAATAAAATTGTAATAAATACAATCAGAAATGAACCTTATTCCATTTTCCTTTGCCACTAGCATCAACTTCATTTAACAGACTGTCCTTCAGTCTCACCTAGAAAAACAAGTCAAATAAAATAGGGAATGATGTAGGTTGAATGCTTACCAAGAGCGAGGCACTTTCCTGACACTTTATATTATCTCTAATCCTCACCTTGCAAGTAACTACCTATTTAAATCTCCATTGACAGATGAGGAAAGAGGCTAGAAGATTTAAAGTGACTTGCACAGTCACATGGGTAGTAAGTGGTAGATTTCAGGGCAGATTCCAGGGCAGTTCTTTCCATGCTTGTTTTTTGTTGTTGTTGTTGTTTTTTAATGTCTTCATTCATTTTGCAAAAGAAAAAAAGACCCTGGGAGTTAGCCATATTGTATTTATTTGACATTTCAAAAAGGGGATCACACTGTCTCTGATAACCGTCAGCTCTCCCATCCCCTTTCCCTCCATCTCCCCTGTTGATCCAGAAGTGTCCTCATCAGCTTTGAGCCAGTCAGAGATCTCCAGTGTGTCTGCAACCCTGGAACAGTGATGGTCAGGGCCACCTACAGAAAGAGCTGGCTTCAGAAGCCAAGTTAATATGGGTGGTGCAGCAGGGAAGATGGAGGAAAGGAAAGTCAATACTGATGGGATCAGCACAAATTATGTACATAAAAGAATTTTTGAGGGCCTAATTATTACTTTTTGAAACACTGCAAATTTTTACAGATTTTTCTTACCATTAGTCATATGAATAAATGCTAAAATATGTTAAATCTCTTGGTTCTTCCTTTAGTATTAGTCATTTAATTAAAATTAATTAATATGAAATTAATGGTAATATAAGGTACAAATGGAATCATGTTATTAATTTAAAATAAAGTGACCTCACCTTGCAAATGATTTACTATCATGTGGCTTGGTAGCTTGAAGGTTTGAATTCACAGCCTTATTTTTCTGAGGGGGATAAAAATCAAGAAGCTAAGTTTGAACAACCATTATTAAAAAAGGTAGAAATCAATAAAGAAAAACAGTTATTGCAACTTTGCTCATAACTGTGTGAACCTCACAGCACTTTGACTAGTTAACATCAATGATCAGCCTGATGCCACCAATGTGGTAATTATTTTCATTCATTCAATGTGCTCTGTTCATCCTCCTTTCCTGCCTCATGTTTATATCCATCTTCGTTCCAAAGCAACTGTTTTTAACCAATTTGTACATACTCCCTTTAAGATAATATAATACTATTAAATTATGCAGGAGAAATTACTCTCATAATTAATTTGGTTTTGCACATTGTATGGGTCTAATTCCAATTATGCATTATTTAATAGTTCTTACCTATTTTTTAAAACCGTGGCAATCATTTCGCCTGCTTCCTTTCCAGTTCATTTGAGGATTCTGCAAAGCCTTTCCATGCGACTAAGTACAAGAGCACTTTTAAGGTTCAGGGAAGTGACTCATAAGCCACAATTCAATTAAATTCAGCAAATATTTCTTGAACAACCGCTATATGCTCAAGGTTGGCATAGGGACCTGGTTTTAAACTTCCTGTTCATTTTATTTTGACTCTTTAATAAGAGTTTAAAAATACCTTATCCTTCAAGAAAAGAAGGGGAAAAAAACACAACTTTTTATATTGAATTTTGAATACACAAGAGAAGAGAACTGAATTGGGGAAAGTTTGCAGCGAGAGGGTCCCTGATCATTCCCTCTGGAATTGTAGTGGTCTTCGAAGGTGCAAGGTGGTTTTTCACAACAGGTGCCCTAATGAGGGCCCATCAGCTCAGCACTTAGAGAAAATTCCATTGTCCCTGAGCTCATAGAAGGTCATAGTGCCCCCCAGCCCTCTCTTGAAGAGCCATCCTGAAAGGATTTGGAAGAGAGTCTCTTCTGCGAAAAGAAAGCTGTCTAAGACTACTGAAGAGCGGGCAGAAGGCAGGTGGCTGCTGACCCCAAATTGGGCTCTCAGGAGCAGAAGGGGTTTGTTCTCTGCCTGAGAGAAGTAACTGGAACGACAATACTGCATGTCAGGGTGACCACTGAGAGTTTTTCAAACAGATTCCTACCCCCAGATTGAAATAGCAGACAGATTTTGAGACAGCCCTCTGGTAGGGTACAGCCAAGAGGGTACCAATTTATGGTTGTTTTCACCCACTCTCATTTACCCTCCCTCAGAAAACCTCAGCCCACGTTAGACTCTCCCCTCCCACCAATTCCTTTTTCCTTGTGTCCGACAGGCAAAGCAACGAATTACATAAACAACACTTTCCTACGGGTGCCGTAACAAAGTGCCACCAACTGGGTGGCTTCAAACAGAGGTTTGTTCTCTCAGTTCTGGAGGCTGAAAGTCTGAGATGGTGTTGGCAAGGCTGTGCTTCCTCTTAGACCTGTAGGGGAATCTGCTCCACGCCTCTCTCCGGCTTCTGGTGGTAGCTTGCCTGAAGTTCAGGGCATTCTCTACCGCAGCTGCCTCATGATGTTCTCCCCTCTTCTTTGTGTCTGCGTCCAAATTCCTTCTTCTCTTAAGAACACCAGTCATATTGGGCTAAGGGCCCACTCTGCTCCAGTCTGACCTCATTTTAACTTGCCCAATTCTATGTGTAGCACCATCTTTCCAAATAAGGTCACATTCTGAGGTACTGGGGAATGATGAGAACTTCATCTGTCTTTTGGGGGCATAATTCAATCCATGACAGGTGGGAAGAACAGAATTCCACTCAACAAGCACAGTTGGCACCAAACTAGACGTTCATTCTGATGCCTGCCACATGGCAGCTCGTATGACAGCTTCCACAGGCCAGGTCCTCTTGATGTTGGCTGGACAAACTCCCTAGCTAGTCTACAGCCTCTTTACAAGACAAGCCACACCAGAGACACCACTACCGAGGAGGAGGGGGAGCAACGGGGAGCAGACCTCCCCTCACTGAGCACATATGTGGTATCATTAATAGAAAGTGATGAACTCACTTTCACATGACCATTTTAAAGCATAAATTGTTTTTCTTCAAAGACATTTCTTCTTTTGATGACCAACCAAGTTGTTTTTTAAGATAACTTCTTTACTAGTAAACACAAGGTGAAATGCATAAAAAAATTGTAACACATTATAACCAGGATCTATTTTTCATGTCATATGCAGAAAATAATTGTATTTCTTTTCTCAATCAATGGAAAAATTACATCACTTTTAAGTATTCCCATCATCCTATTCTTTTAAAATAGCAATATAATTGAATAATACAATGTTTATATCCCTGGTCTTAAGTATGTAAGGGGATATAAAATGACATTTAAATCCAAAATAAAAGGTAAAGAGAAAAAAAATTTTAACTAAGGTAAAAATGTTACTTGCTTTTAAAAAAATCATTTGTACATACCCCTGTCACCTTTACTTTTAGGACTTTGAATCCAATCTTCTGTTACATGATAGAGAAGAAGGGCTACAGAGAAAATCAAGTGGGCTAACTGCTCTATTCCTGTGTAAATTATAATCCTAAAATATTTCTCTATAATGCTTTCAAGAAAAAAAATGAATCTGTAAAACATTTTTATTATTTTAAAAGCTCCCTGTATTTCAATTCCCATTGTGAAGGACAGGGATCTGAAAACTAAATCCAATATCCAAAGATGAGAATCCTTGCTCACTTTCTTTATGCTATCATTTAAAAATGAATAGTGATCAGATTTTAAGTAATTCATTCCACAGGTGAGAGCAACAGACAACCCTCTCACTTCCTATCTAGCATGCAGATGGCATCTACTACACTAAATTACTGCTGCAGATTCATCAAAGCAGTTGCTCATTTCCACCTGTAATTAGGTCTCCCATTTCAGTCTTTTATGTCGAGCCCATCACTCAAACTGGCATCCAGTCTCATTTTTCTACCGAGCCCTTCATTGGTGCTATCTTGCCTCTAAATGCACGTGATAAATATGTCAGGGTGTACTGCTTCCCATCTCTGAGGACCATCAATTGCTTGCAGTTCAGAGAACCTTTTCTAGCAGACTTCTCAGATTTATACCCAGGAGGATGTTATTTTTGTGGCTGCACAAAGGGGAATTCTTTCTTAAATGGTTTTTGTTAGAAAAGGTAGCTTTCATGTGAAGGTGGCTTTTATGTTAGCTGCTTCTCATAAGGTGGACAAGCTCAAGTCACATTTCACATTTACATGAATGAAGGAAGATACTCAGACGCAGATATTCCAGTGGTGCTGAGTCCTACAGATGTGAGGATTTGAGACAGTCCAATATTGATTGTCTCTGCTATGTGCAGAGAGTCATAGCTAGGTATTGAGGGGCCATATTTAATCCAATCCAACACTAAATCATTATAGAAAAGTTTATGGCAATAAAAGAAGCATGGAAATAACCTTGAGTCAAGGAAGACAATCCTAAGTGCCAGGAGAAGGGCACAAAAAGCTCTTTGAAATCTCAGCAGAAGTAGTGGTTAATTTCATTTCATTCTATTGATTTCAGTGGAGGGGTAATGCTGGGATGGTGAAGAGGGACTGCACTGGCAAGTATTAGCAAATACTAAGAGCAATGTTAGCATTTCACTTTATAGCTCTAGAAGAAAAGAAAACTAAAAGTCTCCTGTTGGCACTGACTGGGACCAGGAAAATTCCGAAGCAAAGTTATTTTCTTGCAAAAGAAAGGATTCCATGAAAGGAAGCTTTTCAAAATTCCCTATGTAAGAGGGTTAAGGAACATTTTTCTCTCTTCTCACCCGATTAAGCCATAAAGGTAGAATGAAGTTTGCTAAATACTGGAGACCAGGATAGAACTGCTAGAGTTTTTTGTTTATAAGTCAATTTAGGTATTCTGAATAATGATGTGCATAGTTTGGAAAATAAAAATTTCTACAAGTTCTATATTTCATTTGAAACCCCAAAACAGTTTATATATATACTTGCTAAGGGTTTAACTGATGACAACATGTGCTTCTGATTTAAAAAAACGTTTGCAGTGATAAGTTTGGATGCTGTAGTTACAGTGTGAAGCATATCGAGGCCACCAACACAGCTTAGTTGACAAAGAACTGGTCCTAAAGAGAAAAGCGTAGTTTAGTGTCTTAAGCCTGGAGAAGGAGAAGACAGTAGTTATCAAGGTCTTGCTAGTTATTGGTGTTGCTCTGCCTTTTATGGACTCCTCACTGGGGAGCTTAAACCTCATCTGAGGGTGAGCAGCCAGGGAAGCAGAGGCTGCTGCAGGGCATCCTGGCCACCACCTGTGGGCCAAACACACAATGGAAGCTACCAGAGAAAACAGCTAGCTCTTTCCCTCCCTCCCCTCAGCACCAACATCTAGTCCAAGTGACTTTGTCTGTGTTACACCAGGGTTCCCGCTTTGGGTAATACGAGCCGCGTAACAGATGGAACATGCTGAGCGAACATGTGGCAGATGGCTTTAATTGCCTGAGCCATCTAAACTGGCAAAATTTTCTTTTTTATTTGCATATGAGAAAAATTTCTCCCTGTGTTAAATTATGGTGCAAGTAGAGATTTTTTCATGAGCACACTTGTATAGCCAGTATAACTGATAAAGCATTTAAGGGGAAAAATGATCAAAGTCTGCTAAGTGAACTTGAATTAATTGTTCTAATACCTTATTTTTCTTCATAACTCTCTCCCACTATCTCAACATATACATGCATATACACACACACATACATACACACATGCCCACACAAACACAAACCTATCTTTAATATGGGATTTTTCTCAATAACATTGAAAGACAGCATAAAATAATGAAAGATACAGCAGTATTAAAATGAAATAGAAATTGGTCTGGATTGAAGATCAGCTGCCTAACTAGCAAGATATCTTTCTATATGGCTATTTTTCTGAGTCTAAAGTCCTGTTATCAAATTAATGATAATGGATATAAAGAGCATAGCACAGCAGGTGGTCAAAGCTATCCCATAAATGGAAAGTAAATAAGGAAATGGGCTAGAAATTGGCCTCTATAGCAAATCTCAGAAATGCTTTATTCGCCTTTGAGATATAGTCCCCCAGTATGAAGTACAGTGACTGGCAAGATGGTTGAGTGTTTTCATCTATTTTCATCCTCTTATTCCTGATACATTCTACAAGGGCCTCAAGAAGCCTAGATATTTGTGAAAGAGAAGTGATAGTTTGAATATGATTGAAATTTGTGTTGATGTTTAGGATTCCCCATGCTTTCAAGTTTCAGGTGTAGGGCCAAAGCACCTTGGTCCTAAGAGGGAAGGAAAGAACAGAAGATATTTCCTAATGTTCTAAGCCTGTGCCATGCTTCACTCACCCCAAAGCACCCCGACAGCAGGCTACTCATCCAAGATTTATATCACACTGGACCCATCACTGTGGCATAAAAATATTTTTTCAAGACAAAATTTTATAGTCGTTTATTCATCCATTTAAAAATGCTTATTAAGCATCTACTTATTTAAGCAGTATTAAGCTTATATATAATTAACCTAGAAATAATAAGCATTTTTATGCTTATGTATGATTAACCTAGTATATTAGTCTGCCAAAGTACCAGAAATCTGTGGGCTTTTAAAAAGGGTATTTATCTGGGATAAAAGCTTACAGTTACAAGACCATAAAAAGCCTTACTCAAGGTTGCCGTGCGTCGAAGCAAGATGGTTGCCCATCTCTGGCTGGTCTCTGCCTTCCCCTCTGGGCTTCCTCTTCCTCTTGAGGCTTCATGCTTAAGTGATCCTATAGTCCTCTCTCTCCTGGCATAAGGCTTGTTTCTTTCCAGGCTTCCTATATCAGTCTCAGTTGTTCTGCTTTCTTCCCAATCTCAACAGTAAGCTATCAGGCAAAATGGCTCATCTCTCCCCGGGGCCCCAGCTGCTCAAGACTTCTCCTTTCTGTTACACGACAGGGTCAAACCTGACAAAGCTTTCTCTTCTGTGTGTCTGTCTGTGTGCGTGTCCATTTATATCAGACCTGGCAAGGGGACGGGGACTCAACCTGAGTCACGCCCACTGATGTAGGATTCAAATCAAAAACCCTAATCTTAACAGGTAATCTAATCAAAGACACCTCAGCTGAATTTAATGCAATCAAAGTGTATCACACCCAGAGGTATAGATTAATTTAGAAACATAATCTTTCTCTCTTTTTGGGATTCATACATAATCTCAAACTGCCACACCTAGGAAGATTAATGTACTTTTTATCATTTTTTATCCTGTTTGGCAAACAAAATAACTGTTTTTGAATTAATTGAAATTTAGAGAAGTCTATACAAGCCTATTATCCTTCCCTTTATAGAGTGAAGGAGCAAATCTTCATGTTACCTAAAGGTAGTTTAGGCATTAAAGCATGAAAGGCATTTAACAATTTTATAATTCAGAATTTGGGACCTGGATTTAGGAAAGGCAAATCCAAGAATAGTTACTACAGAAGATATGTCATATATATCTTAAGACAAGAACTGCTTACAGGCAAATTGTTTAAAAAAAAAAAACATAAAAAATATCAATGGTTGAAGACACACAGGGAAGATGGCAGTGTAGGAAGCTCCAGGAATCAGTCCCTCCACCAGAACAATTATTAAACAGGCTAGAACTATCTGAATCAACTATTTCGAAATTCCAGAGTCAAGTAGAACACTGTACAGCATCCAGAGAAGAGCAGAGTAAAAGACTAGTAAATTGCAGTAAATACTAGGCTGCAACTGTCATCCATCCCCCAATTTCACGCAGGCAGCAGTAAGGTATTAGGGCAGCTTGCTGGTACCTGAGTGAGTCATAAAGACCCAGTTATCCAAGATCTGGGCGTGTACAGTCAGACCACTGATCACTGCTTTTGATTACCTACTTCAGATTGCTTGGGTCCCAGCTCTGAGGGTCACCATTTTTCCAACCTGCCCCAGACAAGGGTGGTAGTGGACACTTAAAGACATTATGCTTCCTCAGAGCTGTGGAGGCAGATGAAGGGCTGCATTTGCAGGGTAGATGCTGAGACAAGAAAGGACAGTTTTAGGGAGTCATTGAGGAACCTCCTGGTACCTTTCCTATCCCCTCCCTCATATCCTCCCCAGTGCAGTTTGGAGCCAGCTGGTACTCTCTTTGTGGGTACCTGGCCTTGTTTTGACTTGGAAAGACTGAACTGGAAAACTCTCTGGCATGCTCCCTCTTTTAGTTTCCTTGGCTGCTCAAGCAAATACTATGCAATGAGTTGACTTAAACAATGGGAACTTATTAGCTTATGGTTTTGAGACTAAAAGGAAGTCCAAATCAAGGTGTCATCAAGGCAATGCTTTCTTTCCGAAGACTGGCATTCTAGGGCTGGTTGCCGGCGATCCTTAGTCCTGGGCTCCTCTGTCACATGCCAGTGTACATGGTCAGCCACTCCTGGCCTCTCCATTCTCTTCTAGGTTTTCTTCTGAATTTCAGCTTCTGGCTGCTCATTGTGGCTTTCTGTCTCCTGTATGAATTTCATTCCCTTTATAAAGGACTCCAATAACAGGATGAAGACTCATCCTGATTGAGGTGGACCACACATTAACTGAAGTAACCTCATCAAAAGTCCTGCTTACAGTGGGTACATACTCACAATAATGGATTAAGTTTAAGGACATGTTTTTTCTGGGGATACATACAGCTTCAAACCACCACACCACCTCCCTGAAATTTGTCCTCCAGGAAAAAGCAGCTTGAGACAGCCAAAACAGAGTAAGAAATAATTGATCAGGTGTCCTGGGGCAAAGGCTTACCTGATTTAAGTCCTGCAGAGGAACACCTAGGAGAAGGAGAAGTTCTGTTTCCTGGGGAATAGAGGGGGCATTTAAATTTCTTTAAACAGGGGAACTCCTAAGGCTACTAGCAAGCACAAGCCCAGGACAAGACATAGTCCCAGAAAAGACAGGGAGGATCTGAAATTTGAATTTGCCTTGAGCTGACTTTCTCTAAAGAAGGCTGAACTCTAAAGGAGTTCACGAAGCCAATTTGCAAAGACAGTAAACAGTGTTTTTTGCTTTTATGTTTGCTAGGTTCTATTAGCTCCTGACATTCAAGAAAATCTCTGTTATATCACTGGCTGGATATAAACTCGAAACAGACACCTCAGGGAATAAAACCCAGAGTTAACATTTTAAAATATGAAAATGTACAGTGTACAACAAAAGACTACAAGACAAATAAATAGGAAATGATGGCATTTCCAAAGGAAAAGGATAAAAATCCAGAAAACATCAACAAAGAAGACCAGACTGTGGACATCCCAGAAAAAAAGATTTTAAAAAATGATCTTCAGTATGCTCAAGGAGATGATACAGAGAAAGAATTAAGGGATATCAGGAAAACAATGATTGAATAATATGAGAATATCAAAAAAGAGATAGAAATTTTAAAAAGGAACCAAACAGAGCTACTGGAGTTGAAGACCACAAAAATGGAAATGAAAAATTCCCAGGAAGGTTTCAACAGCAGGTTGGAGCTGGCAGAAGAAAGAATCAGTGAACTTGAATACAAGACAATTGAAATAAATCAAGCTGAGGAGCAGAAAGAAAAAGAATTTTAAAAAGGGAAAATAACCTTATAGACCTTTGGGATACTATCAAGCATATATACATGTAATGAGAGTCCCAGAAGGAGAGGAGAGAGAAAAAGAGGCAGAAAGAATGTTCAAAGAAATAATGACAGAAGAACACTTTCCAAACTTAGCAATAGGTGTGAATATGCACATCCAAGAAACCAGAGAACACCAAATAGGATGCACTTGAAGATAAATAAGCTTAGACATATGGTGATCAAACTTTTGAATGCCGAGGATAAGGAGAATATTCTGAAAGCAGCAAGAGAAAATCATTGTGTGACATACAAGAGAGTTCCAATTAGATTGAGTGCTTATTTCTCATCAGAAACCATGGGGCAAGGAAACAGTGGGTTGAAATACTTAAGTTCTGAGAGAAAACAATTGCCAAGCAAGAATTTTATATCTAGCAAGACTCTACTTCAAAATGAAGGAGAGATTAAGAAATTCCCAGAAAACAAAAGCTGAGAGAGTTCATCACCACTAGAGCTGCCCAATAAGCAAAGCTAAAGAGTTTTCCAAACTGAAAGGAAAGGAAGGGACCCAATATGGTTCAATACTAAAACACAAATAAATGTGAAAATGAGTTTTTATGGCAGAATTGAGGGGCAAAAATGTGTAAGACCTTTACATAGACTAAAAGCAAAATGGCAGAAGAAATTCCTGCATTATCAGTAGTTTCTTTTAATTTAATTGGATTGAACTCTCTAGTCAAAAGCATTGATTAGCAGACTGGATTTTAAAAAGCATGATCTAACTGTATGCTGTCTACAAGGATGCCTTAAATTCAAAGGCATACGTAGATTTAAGATGAATGGATAGAAAACAACTATACCATGCAAGTAGTAACCAAAAGAGAGCTTGGGTAGCTATACTAATATCAGATAAAATAGACTTTAAGTCAAAAACTGTTACAAAGGACAAAGAAAGTTGTTAAATACTGAAAAGGGAGAGAGGGTTAAATTCGACAAGAAGATGTAACAATTATAAATATATATGCATCTAACAGCAGGGCCCCAAAAATGTATGAAGCAAATATTGACAGATTTGAAGGGAATAGTCAGAGACTTTAATACACCATTTTCAATAATGGATAGAACATCTAGAGAGAAGATCAATAAGTAAATAGAAGACATGAAAGATACTCCAAACCAACTAGACCTAACAAACATATATAGAACACCTCACCCAACAGCAACATAAGACACGTCCTTCTCTAGGGCACTAGGATCACTCCCCAGGCTAGATCGTATCTTAAGTCACAAAACAAGTCTCAATAAATTCAAAAATATTGAAATCATACAATGTATCTTCCCTGACCACAATGTAATGAAGCCAGAAATCAATAACAGGGAAAAATGAAAAATTCACAAATATGTGGAAATTAAACAACATACTCTTAAACAACCAATGGCTTAAAGAGGAAATCACAAGGGAAATTTGGAACTATCTTGAGGTGAATGAAAATGAAAATACAACATACCAAAACATATAGGTTGCAGCAAAAAGGCAGTCCTGAGAGGGAAATTTATAGCTCTAAGTGCTTACACTGAAAAAGAAGAAAAATTTCAAATCAGAGACCTAACCTCAAAACTGAAATGCCTAGAAAAAGAAGAGCAAACTAAACCTAAAGCAAGCAGAAGGAAAGAAATGACAAAGATTAGAGTAGAAATAAATGAAACAGAGAATAAAAAAACAATATAGAAAATCAACAAAACTATAAAAGTTAGGTCTTTGAAAAGATCAATAAAAATGACAACCATTTATCTAGACTGATAAAGAAAATGTGAGAGAAGACACAAGTAACTAAAATCAGAAATGAAAAGGATATTACTACTGATCCTATTGAAATAAAACGGACTATAAGACGATACTATGAACAGCTGTATGCCAATAAATTAAATAACCTAGATGAAATAGACAAATCCCAAGACACATACAAACTATCTACACTGACTCAAGAAGAAATAGAAGATCTCAACAAACTAATAACTAGTAAAGAGAATCAGTCATCAAAATCCTCCCAACAAAGAAAAGCCCAGAGGAATTTTACCGGACATTCCAAGAAGAAATAAAACCAATCCTGCTCAAACACTTCTAAAAAATTGAAGAGTTGGGAACACTCCCTAATTCATCCTATGAGACCAACATCACCCTCATACCGAAATCAGATAAAGATACCATGAAAAAAGAAAATTATAGACCAATATTTATTGTGAATATAGATGCAAAAATCCTCAACAAAATACTAGAAAATCAAATCCCACAGCATATTAAAAAAATTATACACAATGATCAAATGGGATCTATCCCAGTTGTGCAAGGGGTAATTCAACATTAGAAAATCAATTAATGCAATACACCACATTTACAGAAAGAAAGAAAAAAACACATGATCATCTCAACTGATGCAGAAAAGGTACTTGACAAAATCCAGCATCACTTCTTGATAAAAACACTTAGAAAACTAGGAATAGAAGAAAATTCCCTCAACATGATGAAGGGCATATATGAAAAAAAACCCATAGATAACATCCTAATTAATGGTGAGAAACTGAAAACTTTTCTTCTAAAATCAGGAACAAGACAAGGATGCCCACTGTCACTACTGTTATTCAACAATGTACTGGAAGTTCTTGCCAGAGCAATTAGGCAAGAAAACAAAATAAAAGGCATCAAATTGGAAAGGAAGAAGTAAAACTTTTCCTGTCTGCAGACGTATGATCCTATGTACAGAAAATCCTGAAAAATCCAAAACAAGACTTCTAGAGCTAATAAATGAATTCAGCAAAGTGGTGGGGTACAAGATCACCACCCAAAAATCAGTAGTGGTTCTATAGTCTACTAATGAACAATTGGAAGAAGAAATTTTTTTAAAATTCCATTTATAAGAGGGACTAAAAGAATCAAATATCTAGGAATAAATTGAACCAAAGATGTAAAGGACTTGTACACAGAAAACTATAAAACATTGCTAAAAGAAATCAAAGAAGACCTAAATAAATGGAAGGACTTTCCATGTTCATGGATTGGAAGACTAAATATTGTTAAGATGTCAATTTTACCCAAAGCAATTTACAAATTCAAGGCAATTCCAATCAAAATTCCAACAGCCTTCTTTGCAGAAATGGAAATGCCAATCATCAGACTTATGTGAAAGAGTAAGGGGGCCTGAATAGCCAAAGCCATCTTGAAAAAGAAGAATGAAGTTGGAGGATCACACTTCTCAATCTTAAAACTTACTACAGGAAAGCAGATGTGGCTCGAGCAGTTGGGTGCCTGCTTACCACATGGGAGGTCCCAGGTTCGGTTCCCAGTGCCTCCTAAAGAAGACAAGCAAGAGAGCGAGCTGGCGTGACAGGCTGGCACAATGAGCTGATGCAACAAGATGACACAACGAGATAATGCAGTGAGAAGACACATGAGGAAACACAATGAGCGACACAACAAGCAGGGAGCGGAGGTGGCTTAAGTGATAAGGCTCCTCCCTCCCACATGGAAGGTCCTGGGTTCGGTTCCTGGTGCCTCCTAAAAAGATGAGCAGACACAGAGAGCAGACAGCAAGCACAAAAACAATGAGGGGGGCAGGGAGAAATAAATAAAATAAATCTTTAAAGAAAAAAACTTCCTACAAAGCCACAGTAATCCAGCCTGGTAATTGCATAAGGACAGACATATAGACCAATAAATCAAATTGAGATTTGTTCACAGTGACATTATTCACAATTGCCAAAAGATAGAAGCAACCCAAGTGTCTATCAACCAATGAATAGATAAATAAAATGTATATACACACAATGGAATATTATTCAGCCATAAAAAGGAATGAAGTTCCTTAAACCTTAAAAGGTTCCAAGGATGAAAGTTAAAAACATCGTGTTGAGTGAAATAAACCAGACACAAAAGTACAAATATTTGTTTTCTCACTGATATGAAATATTTAGAATAAGCAAACTCACAGGGTCAGAATCTAGAATATAGGTTACCAGGGCAAGAGTTTGGGGTAGGGAATAGGGCGTAAAGGCTTAAATTGTACAGAGTTTCTATGTGGGATGATGGAAAAGTGTTGGTAATGGACAGTGATGATGGTAGCATAACAATGTCAATATAATTAACAGCACTGAATTATATATTTGAATGTGGTTGAAAGGGGAAATTTTAAGTTGTACATATGTTACTAGAATACAAATAAAAATTCCGTGGGACTGTCCAGCACAGTGAACCCTAAGGTAAACCATAGTTAACAGTACAATTATAAAAATATGCTTTCATCAATTATAACAAATGTACATGCCTAATACAAGGTGTTAATAATAGGGTGGTATATGGGAACCCTGTTTTAATGCATGAATGTTTTGTAAACCCTCAACTTGTCTAATAAAAAAGAATGGTTATTATGAACATTGCTTTTATTGTTTCAAAATTAAAGTTTCTTTTCAGAATAGGTCAAAAAACATTGACACAGGCTATTTTGGTGGCAAAAAGGACCCTCTGCTTCTTTGATTACAGAATAATTTAATCATTTACTGATAGAAGACCCAAATTCTGATTTTACTCCTTTATACCTTTTTCATGCAACAACTTGCAGTATATGAATTCTTAAAATACCTTTCCATGTATTTATTTAGGCATTCATGGGTAACTAAATATACAAGTAAGTAAAGCTTTTATCAGTACATTAAGCAATGTATATCAACCAACTTGATTAGCTGTAGTAACTTTTTAAATAAGCAAGCCAAAAATCAAATCCATTATCTTGTGTGTGTGTGTGTGTGTGTGTGTGTGTATTCAAGTTTCTATGAGGCATGAAATGATATCTCATTGTAGTTTTGATTTGCATTTCCCTAATACCTAGTGATGTTGAGCATCTTTTCATGTGCTTTTTGGCCATTTGTATTTCTTCTTTGGAAATATGTCTGTTCAAGTCCCTTGCCCATTTTTTAATTGGGTTGCTTGTCTTTTTATCGTTGAGGTGTATGATTTGTTTATATATCATGGTGATCAAACCCTTATCAGGTATGTGGTTTCGGAAAATTTCTCACATTGAGTAGGCTGCCTTTTCACCTTAACAAAGTCATTTAAAGCTCGAAAGTGTTTAATTTTGAGGTGGTCAAGATTTTAAAGATGTTTCCCTACATTTTCTTCTAGGAGTTTTATAGTTCTAGTTTTTATATTTAGGTCCTTAATCCATTTTGAGTTAGTTTTTGTATAAGGTGTGAGATGAGGGTCCTCTTTTTTCTTTTAATTATGGAAATCCATTTCTTCCAGTCTTGAATAGACTGTTCTGACCCAGCTGGACAGGTTTGACAGCCTTGTCAAAATCTCTTGACTGTAGATGTGAGGGTCTATTTCTTAATTCTCTGTTTGATTCCACTGGTCAATATGTCTAT
>JAQZBX010033672.1:0-25313 GCA_029593785.1 Cabassous unicinctus
AAAAAGACACATTACTTTCAAAATGAGAAACAATAAGACTGAGGGCTGACTTTTCCACAGAAACTATGTAATCTAGTTGAAACTGAGGAAGATAAATTGGTACAACAAAATTGATAGGCAATGTGGCAATGTTTTTAAGGGTGAAGATGCTCATACTTTTCCACTGAGCATATTTGTCCTTCCTCTCCTGTACACATACTTGTGAGAGGAAAAACTTGGAAACAACCCCCATCAATAGGCATATATAGGAGACTGGATGCCCCATCAATAGGCATACACAGGAAAATGGATAAGCTGATAAATAGACTGTGGGGTAATCATTTGACATAGATAAGTATAAACAAGTGGTAGAAATATAATACAGCCTATATATAACATTTTAAAACCTCATAATGAAGACTAATGTTTTGAGTATATAATATTTAGTAAATGTTTAAAACATACATGGATCAGAGAAGGATTCACAGGATAGGTTCAATTTTATCTTGTTTAATCCTTTAAAATAATGAAGAAATGAAAAAACTTGATAATATTGATGGGTGCATACTCTGGTTTCTTTGTTTTTATCTGTTCTTAGCTCTATGTTTGAAATATTTTACAATAATGTCACTTGTGATGATAAGGGTTCCTTTGGACTTGGAGGAAATTGAACAGGTTCTGAATCCAGGGTTTTTATTTTTTTTAATTTCCTTATGGTTGTAGGGAATGGTGTGATTCTGGGACATTTCAAGTTATTTTCAATGCCATCCTGAACCCACAGCAGTTCCATCCACAAAGTGGGTTTGGCTGCAAAAATGGAAAACAGCCTTTCTGTTTCCACTTGATCTAGAAAGTCATTTTACCAGAAAAAATAAATCCACCTAAACTTGGCCCCTTGAAATCTTAGGGTTTCCTCTATTTATTTACCTCATTCCTTTAAGGTCTTTGTTCTGAAAGGAAATCATTCCTTCTAGAGTGCTGGGCAACAATTTTACAAAAATTATCAGCCAGTCAGCCAGTGCAGTCTTCTCTTAGAAACTTTTACATATTTCAAGAAAATAAGGTTGCTTCCTGGGTGTCATAAAACCTATTCTCAGATGTGCTGTTTCCAGATGCCTTAGCTTAGTCTAACTGCATGGCATTGTTGGGCATGAAGGATGGCACCCCTAACATCTGCAGGCTGCAACAATATTCTGAAGTTATGGTAAAAGCCAAACACCATACCAAAAATGAGTAACTTGTATTCATGAAAGTGGTTTTACTTCTTGCACAAATGGCCAACAAGCTGTTATGCCAAAGGGCATTGCATATAAACTCATCAAGGGGAAAACGTCACTTAAAAGAAAAAAAAAGAAAAAACCAAGCAGGAGAAATAAGATAAATACGAGGGAAGTACAAAAATTGAAACATATTATAAATCAAGCAGATTTTGAAATTGTTTCATGTTAATGATTTCTATAGTGCCCATTTAATTAACAGGGTTTCCTAAGTTTAAAATTATTACATCTCAAAGTTTTAAGCGAAAGGATAACTAAATTATTTATTTTAAATGAGGCATAGAGAAGTTCTATCACTCATTAGAATTTACTCAGTGACTGAGATAAAATTTTAATGCTTTATATAAAGGAATCAGATCAGATTATGGTGCATTTATCACCTCTCTCAACAAAAACAGAATGGAGGCACTTACTTTTTCTTTCCCCATCTTTTTTTCTGGCTGGAAAGAAAATTTTATACTGAAAATTTATGGGTGAAGACATAAAGCTGCCACATAAGCAGATGGTGTGATAGTTTGACCTTCACTTTCGTTTTATATCATGCTCAGATTATTTAAATTCCAAAAGACAGTAAATTGCAATTTTTTCCCCACTCTCTATACCGAGTCACACATACACCCCTTGAATATGCTCATTTCCTCATCACACAATGGCAAGTTTGTACTTGCTATTTTCTTATTGACTTGGGATTGAAGTGGATGGCCTTCTTTGTTATTATGGAGAGAGAAATGCAAAAACTCACCAGCAATCGGTTGGAGAGATACTCCTCACCTCACTGAGTCAGCCGAGCTGTTCTTCCCATTAGCAAATAGCTGTTTGGACAAAAACGTAGGGAAAAGAGATCAGGGGTCTTCATCAAATCATAGGTGAGGCTATTCCAAAAGCAATTGTGCCCTTTAAATCTTACTTTTAACTGATGATACCATGTGGGGCAAAGATGAAGGGAAACGACCTCTTTAAATCACTGCTAAAAGAAACAAAATTACAAATAAAAATTCTGGTACAAGGACTTGAAAGGTGCCTGCGTAACTGAGGGGCTCTGAAGGGTAAGCTTCATCAGCTTCAAAATCAATCTGCTTCTGATGAAAAAAAAAAAAACCTTAAGATGTGGATAACTTTTGAACTAATTCTGGATTGCATTCAAAATAACTGTTTTGATAAATGTGCAAAGCTAGACATTCAAAGATCTTATCAGTATTGATTATGATACCAAAAAACTGGAACCAACCTGAATATCTACAGTTAGGACATGGGTTAAATTATTGCACAGCCATTCAATAGAATATTATACAATTATAAAAATAATAATGTAGATTTATATTTTAATGATAAACTATTAAATGTATAAAACTAGATTACAAAATAATATATATGAAATGTGATTTCATTTAAAAAAATATTTAGCCTTTGTGCACAATGTTAGAAAAAAATTGATTTTAACTTATATTGTTCAGGGGAGAAGCAGCCTGAGTAAATAGAACAAAATATGTGTAAGAGTAGATATCCATATGGGATAAAATTATTCTTGACCAGCATTTCCTACCAAATGCAAACAATCATTTCTATATTGGTTGTGGATCTGAATGTGAATGATAAAACAATAAAGATTTTAGGAAAAAAAAATAGGAGAACATCTTCTTGACCTTTGATAGGTAAAGAGTTCTTAAACAGGACACAAAAAGATGGAAAAGATATTCCACGAAAATAGTAATCAAAAGAGAACTGGGACGGCTATATTAATATCAGACAAAATAGATTTAAATTAAAAAGTATTACAAGAGACAATGTTATTTATTATATATTGATAAAAAGGTCAATCTCCCAAGAAGATATAACAAACACATGTATACTTAACAATGGAGTCCCAAAGTATATGATATAAACATTGACAGAACTGAAGGGAAAAATAGATAAGTCTTACAATAACAGTTGGAAATTTCAATGCAACTTTCAACACTAGATAGAATATCTAGGCAAAAAAAAAATCAAAGAGGAAATAGAGAATGTGAACAATATGTAAATCAACTATATCTAACAGACCTTTATAAACACTTCACCCAAAAACAGCAGTATATACATTTTTTTTTTTTTAAGATTTTATTTATTTATTTATCCCCCCCTTGCTGCTTGTGCTCGCTGTGTCCATTTGCTTTTGCATTTTTCTGTGTCTGCTTGTTTCCCTTTGTTGGGTCGTCTTGCTGCATCAGCCCACCGCGCCACACAGGCTGGCTTGCCTTCACCAGGAGGCCCCGGAATCGAACCCGGGGCCTCCCATATGGTAAACGGGAGCCCCATTGATTGAGCCACATCCGCTTCCCTATACATTCTTTTCAAGTGCACATTGGTCATTCTCCAGGATAGATCATATGTTAGAGTACAATAGAAATTACAGTACATTTTTTTTTTGTAGGCAAGGGAGTAAAGAGTTTATTAAGAAACAAGAAAAGAGATAGCCAGTACATTTTTAAAAGACTGAAATCATACAAATTAAATTCTCTGATCACAATGGAGTGAAGCTAGAAATCCATAATAGAAGGCAAACTGGAAAATTTACAGATATGTGGAAATTAAGTACACACTCTTAAACAATCAATGTGGTAAAGAAAAAATTACAAGGAAAATTAGAAAATAATTAGAGATGAATCAAAGTGAAGACACAACATACCAAAACTTAGGGGTTGCAGTGAAGAGTGCTCAGAGGGAAATTTATAGCTATGACCACTTATATCAAAAAAGAAGAAAGATCTCAAATTGATTAACCTAACTTCACCTGTTGAGGAACTAGAAAAAGAAAAACAAAGTAAATCCAAGGTTTACAGAAGGAAGGAAATAATTAGTATTATGGTGGGGATAAATGAAATAGAGAATAGAAAAACAATTGAGAGAAAAGACACAAATAATTAAAATCAGAAATGAAAATAATATCAGTACTGATCTTACAGAAATAAAATGGATTATAAGAGAATACTATGAACAATTGTATGCTAACAAATTAGATAATTTAGATGACATGGAAAAATTCCTAGAAATACACCAATTACCTAAATTGACTCAAGAAGAAATAGATAACATCAACAAACTTATAGTAAGTACAGAGAATAAATCAATAATCAAAAACCTTCCACCAAAGAAAAGTCCAGGACTGGATGTCTTGACTGGTGAATTCAATCAAACATTTAAAGAAGAATTAATATCAGTCCTTCTCAAACTCTTCCAAAGAATTCAAGAGGAGGGAATACTTTTTAGTTCATTCTGAGGGCAGCATAACCTGCCTGAGGAAGTCATCACATGATAATTACAGACCAATTTCCCTTATGAATACAGATGCAAAAATTCTTAGCAAAATACTGTCAAACCAAATCCAACAACATATTTAAGAGATTATTCATTAAACTAGGTGGTATTTATCCCAGGAATTCAAGGGTGGTTCAACATATTTAAAAAATCAATATAATGTACACTATAAATAGAAATAAGGGAAAGAAGCACATGATTATTTCGATAGAAAAACTCAAGGCATTTGACAAAATCCAGCACTCATTCTTGATTAAAAACATTCAGAAAACTAGAAATACAGAAGGAAAATTCCTCAACATGATGACGATCATATGTGAAAAAACCTACAACTAACATGATAATCAACAGTAAAAGATGTAAAGATTCCTTTTAAGATAAGGAACAAGACACAGATGTCTGCTGATCACTATTGTTAGAAGCTCCAGGCATAGGTATTAGTCAAAAAAAAAAAAAAAAAAGTATCCAAATTGGAAAGGAAGAAGTAAAACTACCTCTATTTGCAGATGATATGATTTATTTTTTATTTTTGGTAACAACACATTTATTTCCATACTCTGTTGCGTGACCGAGAGTGGTTTTCATTTTCCTGTAATTGAATTAGGTCATAAACAATTAAAATTCCAGAAGGTAAACTAGTAATTTACTGTTGCCCATGAGTATAAGTAAACAGACATGATACCACATAAAGGAATTTTAAACACTTGAATATGGACCAATATACTTTGGCAATGGACCTAATATATTACCTATATGCTTCAGACACAATAGGAAAAGCTTGGATTTACTTTTGAAATATGATCTTATATAGAGAAAACCCAAGGGAATACATAAGAAATTACTACAGCTAATAATCAATTTCAACAACGTGGCAGGGTACAAGATAAACATGCAAAAAACATTTTTTTTTCTATGCATTAGCAATGAACAATCCAAAGAAGAACTTAAGACAATAATTCCATTTACAATAGCATCTAAAAGAATTAAATATTTAGGAATAAATTTAACCAAGGGTGAAAGAGACTTGTACTACAAAACCTACTGAAAGAAATTAAAGAAGATCTAAATAAATGGCAAGACATCCCATGTTGATGAATTGGAAAACTTAATATCGTTAAGATGTCAGTAATACCTAAAGTGATTTATGAATGCAGTCCCTATCAAAATTCCAGCAGCCTTTCTTGCAGAAATGGGAAAGCTAATCCTCAAATTCACGTAGAATTTCAAGGGTGGCAGAGAACTCAAACAATTTTGAAAAGAAGAACAAAGTTGGAGGACTCACAGTTCCTCATTTCAAACCTCCTACAAAGTCACAGTAACTAATACATTGTGGTACTTCCATAAAGATAGACACATATAACAACGAAACAGAATTGAAAGTCCAGAAATAGACCCTCACATCTATGGTCAACTGCTTTTCAACATGGGTGTTAAGTGTATACAGTGGGGAAAGAATAGTGTCTTCAGTAAATGGTGTTTGGAAAACTGGACAACCACAGGCATAAGAATGAAGTTAGTCCCCTACCTCATACCATCTACAAAAATTAATTAAAATGTATCAATGGAGCTAAAACTATACTACACTTAGAAGATAACATAAGGTGCAAATCTTCATGACCTGGGATTCAGTAATGAATCCCTAGATATAATATCAAAAGCATGAATAACAAAAGAAACAATAGATAAAATTGACTTAGTCAAAATAAAAAACTTTAGGCATTAAAGGATATTATCAAGAAAGTGAAAAGACAACCTATGGATTGAGAGAAAATAGTTACAAACCATAAATCAGATAAGGGCTTAATATCTAGGAAAAAAAAAGAATTTTTATAACACAACAGCAAAAAGCCCAATCAAAAAATTGGTAGAGGACTTGAATAGACATTTTTTTCCAAAGATATATTCACATAGCCAATAAGCACATGAAAAGTTACTCAATATCATTAGCCATTAGGGAAATGCAAAGCAAAACCACAATGAAATGCCATTTCATACCCACAAGAATGAATATTATTTTTAAAATGAAAAATAATTGTGGGAGACGATGCTGAGAAATTGGAACTGTAATGCATTGCTGGTGGGAATGTAAAATAGTGCAACCACTTGGAAAGCAAGGTGGCTGTTCTTCAAAAAGTTAAATGTAGAATTAACATATGACCCAGCAATTCCATTTCTGGGTATTTAATGAAAGACAGTGAAACCAGAGTCTTAGATATATGTACACTAATGTTTATAGCAGCATTATTCATTATAGTCAAAAGGTGGAAACAACCGAAGTATCCGTCAACAAATGAATGGATAAACAAAATATAGAATATACACACAATGGAATATGTGACAAGAAAAATGAAGTTCTGAGACATGTGCAACATGGAAGTCCCTTGAAACCTTTATGCTTGGTAAAATATGCAAGGCACATGTATTAGTCAGCCAAAGGGGTGCTAATGTGAAATAGCACAAAAATGGGTTGGTCTTTATAAAGGGTATTTATTTAGGGTAGAAGTCCACAGATACCAGGCCATAAAGTGTTAAGTTTCTTCCCTCACCAAAGTCCATTGCCATGTGTTGGAGCAAGACAGCTGCCGACGTTTGCCAGGGTTCAGGCTTCTGGGGTTTCTCTCCAGGCTTAGCTTCTGTTTCCTCTACAAGGTCAGCTGTAGACGATCAGGCAAACGGCTCACTTCTCTTCTTCTGGGGCCTTCTTTCCAACATCAAAACTACTTCTCAAAAAACTGCTTCAACTCTGTTCTTTCCATGCCTTTTATATTTGATTCCCCACCCACCAAGGGGTGGGGCTCAACGCCCTGCTGATGAGGCCCAGTCAATGCCCTAATCATAACTTAATCATGCCCAGATTAACAGATCAGTTTACAAGCATGATCCAATTATATTTTTGGAATTCATAATTACATCAAACTGCCCAACTGCAACAGCACACAAGGACAAATACTGGAGAAGTCATTTTAAGAGGTGTCTAGAAATAGCAAATACATGGAGATACAAAGTAGAGTGGAGGTTACCAGGAGATCGGGGAGGGGGTAAGAGGGAGTCTATGTTTGGTATATTTGGAGTGCTTATAAATCAAATTAATTTTTAAAAAATGTGTGTAAGGCGATGAAATACTTTATTGAAATAATGGCTCCACAAACTAAAGTATTTTTATTCCTAAAGATAATGCAGTTTACATAAGACAATTAAAGCAAAGAAAGCAAATGCATTTCTTTTTAAAAAGGAAAGAAACATCTCCAACTTTTCTAAATTCTTCCCTTGGAATAGTTTGTGTGCAATGAGATCCAAATATATGTTCTCATTCTTGCCTTTTGTCAATTGGAAGCTGTATTAGTCACCCAAAGGGGTGCTAATGCAAAATACCAGAAATCGGTTGGCTTTTATAAAGGGTATTTATTCGGGGTAGAGGCTTACAGTTACCAGGCCATAAAACATGTTACTTCCCTCACCAAAGTTTGTTGCCATGTGTTGGAGCAAGATGGCTGCCGGCATATGCCAAGAGTTCAGGCTTCTCGGATTCCTCTCTTCCCGGGGCTTGCTTCTCTCCAGGCTCAAGCTTGCGTGTCTGCACAAGGCCAGCTGTAGACTATCAGGCGAATGGCTCGTCTCTTTTCCAAGGGCCTTCTCTCCTTCCTCATGACCAAGCTCCTCTGTGTGTTAACTTCCCTGGGCTCCAGTGTCAGAACTCAACATCAGAACTCCGACTCAAAACTCCAACCCTGTCCTTTGCCATGTCTTTTATCTTTGATTCCCCACCCACCAAGGGGCAGGGCTCAATGCCCTACTGACATGGCCCAATCAAATCCCTAATCATAACTTAATCATGCCCAGATGAACAGACCAGTTTACAAGCATAATCCAATAACTGTTTTTGGAATTCATAACTACACCAAACTGCCAAACTGCTGCAGAAGCTCATTTGAATATTTTCCAGCTTTCTGCCTTATCTTTTTTCCCCCACAGATATTTCTCTTTTCAAGGAAATACTTGACCACATTTAAGATGATTTCATATGTTGGGGTCCAGCAGAAGATGAAGAAATAAACAGCAAAGAAATAGAGGCGATTGGACCTCCCCACATCCTAGATTTCTTACATTTCTAGGTTTCTTAGCAGTTTTTAATGGCAATGCCCTGAATCCCAGAGGCAGTGCCCAAAACTAGATATTCTACCAAATGGTCAGCTGCATTTACTATTGGTTTGTGCCAATATTACCAATAGGCACCAGAAGAGCTGTTAGGATCCATCACCTCAGGGGTCCAAGTGCTGAGGGGTCTGAGAATGCAATTATGCTGCAGACAGTTCCATCCAGTGGAAAGGACCAATGACCTCTTATACAATATATAAGGAAAAAACAAAACAAAACTGCAGATGGGCACCTGCGGTTTGCCAAAATGAATAAGTAATATTACATTTCCAAAAATGACCAGCCAAACTTAGCCCTGTGGAGAAACTGGTAGTGCTGACACACAGACATTTCAAGTCATCTCTTCTTCCTTCTACAACATCTTTGGCTGTGAGCAATAATGAAAGGGGTTGGTCAGTCAAACTAACATTCTTTTGGTCTAGCTTATTAGAAATATCTAGTTGAGTTAGTGGTCCATATTTCAAGAAACTGCTGGGCTAGCAAATATTTTAAAGTGAAGACTTTCATTTTGATAGGAATTATGTTGTCAGGAAGAAAAAAAAAGGAGAAAAAAATTTTAAGTAAACATGGACTCATGTCAAAGTAATTATTTTAATGGTCAGTGAATAATTCCTGTGCTTAGCCAGTTTTCTGATGTTCCTCTGATACACAGGATTGTAACGTTTTCAGGAATGTTTTTTAGAGTCTTCTAGGGCTGGGTATTATGGTCATGCTATAAAGCTAATTATCATAGTTATATTTTAAAAAGCATCTATTATGTTCCAGGTGCCCTATCTGAACCTATACCTACACACACATATATATGCACATATATACACACATATATCCGTGTATATGTATATTTTATTAAATTCTCAAATAGCCCTGAAATTAATGATAGTAGCAGCAGCATTTTTTATTGAGTGCTTATGTCATGCCAGGCACTGAACTAAGTATATAATTTAATACACTTTCAAGGTACAATGTCTATTTTCCAGATGAGGATATATTGGAATCCCGTTTATGTATTTAACTGTCATGAGAGGATGAAAATGTATTTAAGTACAGTGAGAAGAAGAAAGAGAAGCAGAGGGAAGGAGCAGAGAAGAAGTAATTCTCTAAACTGAGTGACTGTGCCATTCTATAGAAAGGTCTCGTGCCTAGGAGTTGGAGTGAAGAGGGAAATGTAGACTTGCTAGTTTTCCCCATCAGTGGGAATCACACGGGGCTGAGACCAAATCGAGTGCTGAAAGATGCATTTTTTTCCACACACATGGCCCCTAAAAACAGTCTTAGTTCATAATTGAAGAAGCAAAAAAATTGAAAGTACTTTCATTTTCCAGAGTAAATTTAAATATCATGATTTTTGCTTTGTGTTCTCACTTTCAAATTTCCCCTTCTACTCACCCCCCCAGCCCTCCCCTCCAAACATGGAGACTGCCTTACCCACTGTACTGAGTTTCAGAGAGTTGAAATGCCCCAGGTTAGAAAGTTACTAAGTGCAGGCATTGAAACACTAACCCAGATCCTTTGTCTTCAAATCCTGCAAGTACCACATGCTCTATCTCCAACAGGAGGTCCTTCACTGGTGAACCATAGCTGTGGTTCTCAAACTGAGGCACACGATCTGGGAATTTGTCAAAGAGACATTTAGCTTAGTCCACATGCAGAGATTCTGATTCAGTAGGCATGGGGTAGGACTTCTTAAGTGCTCAAGTGAAGCTAACATATGGGATAAGAGGGCCACACTTTGAGGAACATGGAATTAAAGGATAACTCCAGTAGAAAATTTCTTAATTTAAAAAATCTGGGAAAAAGATGTGGCTCAAGCAATTGGGCTCCTGTCTACCATATAGGAGGTCCAGGGTTCGATTCCTGGGGCCTCCTGGTGAAAGGCAAGCTGGCCCACATGGCGAGCTGGCCTGAGTGGAGTGCTGGCCTGAGTGGAGTGCTGGCCTGAGTGGAGTGCTGGCCTGAGTGGAGTGCTGGCCTGAGTGGAGTGCTGGCCTGCGCAGGAGAGCTGGCACAGCAAGATGATGCAACAAAAAGAGACACAGAGGAGAGACAACAAGAGACACAGCAGACCAGGGAGCTGTGAAATTGAGCACCTCTCTTCCACTCTGGAAGGTCCCAGGATCGGTTCCCAGTGCTGCCTAAAGAGAAGACAAGCAGACACAAGCACACACAGAGAGCAGACAGCGAGTGCAAAACAATGGGGGGTGGGGTGGGGGAGAAATAAATAAAAATGAATCTTTAAAAAAAAATCTTTTATCATCTAAAAAGTCAAAACTATAATTTGGAATAAGTCCTTTCAAACTATAATTATACCCTGTCCCACGAAGATTCTGAGCCTCTCCTCCCCACCTCCTGAGAATCCCTGGTTTGAGAATCCCTGCTCCACAGTCTATTTTTTTTTTTTTTTCCTAATAGCCTATCACAAAATTTCTTCCTCTCAATTTTGCAATGATATAATTTTATAACTCTGCCATTAAGGTAATGTTACTAAGAAAAAATTCCTTCTTCATTTATTAAGTCCCTCATTAAATAGTGTGAACCAAGGCATTAAACAAAAAAAGGAAGGTCTCTTTGTCTTTCACATTTTATTTCCTGTAAAACACTGAGGGGTATTTAAATGTAGTGGATAGATTGAGGTTTGGAATAGGGGTGATCTGAGTTGGAGTCTCTGAACTGCCCTTTAGTAATTTTGTCACCTGGGGAAATTTATCTAACCTCTCTAGAGCTGGATTTCCTGGCTTGTACAATAGGGATCCTAATAGGAATCATCTCATGCACTGGTTATAGAAATTAAATGAGATAATGCGTGTAAAGGACTTAGTACATATGTACTGAGGGCTCTGTACATTTTAGCTATTATTTCTATTACAGTATATGTAATGGGCTTTTTAAAAAAAAATTATTTTCATATCCATTTTAATTCTAGCAACATCCCTGTGAGGAAGGAATATGAGTACACAGATGTCAGTAATCTAATGAAAAATATGATAACTACTATGAGAGAGGAGGGAAAGGAGGGAGAGATTGCTTTTGATATGAGGATATTGAGAAAAGCTTCTGGGAAAAAGGAAAAGCCTAAGTAGAACTTGAAGGATAGGTAGTATTTTGAACCTTAGAGTTTTCTCCTATTCAACAGGGGCAATCATTAACATTATAGGCTTACTCTAGGCTTTAAAAGACAGAATCCATATAAAGCATGTAAAACCTAGCCTGGAATATAGTAAAAGTTTAATCCTGTTTATAATTATTTTTATAAAATATAGTTGCTTTTTCTAAGCCTGCCAAATAAATGTTCACAATTGTAACACTATTCCTTCTATTGTGAATAATATTGTATTCATTATACATTAAAATGTTTACCTTTTTTTTTTTTTAAAGCAGAGTGATTTTGGCAAATCTTTCTGAAAGTTGTCAATCATTTCAGAGCAAATAAACAGAGAACAAGATGACATTTGCGCTAGAATATTCTGCCACCTGCAGGTAACTGAGGGTTAGTACAAGTCTCACAAAAGCTTGCTGAATCCTAATATTCATTAACTGACCTTTGATGCAGGGGTCCCTGCTCAGAAGCTAGGAGGGCTCTATAAATACTTGTCCCCTTCTTGTTCTATATTGTTGTAAGCAGTTGTTAGTCAAAAGCACTCCTTTAGATAAGACAGTAAAAGATGCTTATGCTTTATTGTCATGTTCTTGACTTCTGAATTTCAGAGGAGGCACACAAATTCATCTTCTGATAGATGTTGAGTTTTAAAGTGTGATCCCTGGACCAACAATAGTACCTGGGAACTCATTTGAAAGACAAATCCTTAGGCTTCACCCCAGACTTACTGAATCAAACACTCTGGGGGTGGGATTCAGCCATCTGTGTGTTAACAGGATTGCCAGGTGATTCTAATGCCTCCTAAAGTTTGAGAACCACTGATCTGGATGATTGGAAGTGGGAGTTTCTGTAGAATGGGAGGGATGAGGATAAGTTCGAGCATGGGTTCTTACAGTAGGGAAGGGGAGAAGAAGCCAGTCAGGAAAGCCTGGCCCAATTGCATGAATTTATAAGGGGACAAAAGGAAAATATTTGTTTTGAAAAAAAAATAGATCTCATATATTGGTGACATTATGACTTCATTTATGACTTTTTCCTTCCAGCTGGAGAATTATGTTTTTTCTATGAAGGCTTTAAAATAACGAGAATGTGGTTTAGCTTATTTTCTACTTTGTTACATTAAAATCATTTATGAGATTAAAATAAATCCCTTAAATAATTAAAATTTTATTCACTAACAGCTAGAATCCAAACTACAAATCTTTTAGAGTTTAAGATATTCAGCCTTAACTAATTTAAAATCAGGAATAAATAAAAGTAGGTCATGATTATTATCAAATAAACTAATGTACACAAGGATGGAGAAATGTTTTTAATTTGAAATGTAGATGTGAAACAAAGCCACATTCTCTTATTTGGGTCATTATCTCAGAATATCTCATCATACAAAATTCAGGTTTTTTAATCTTTTTGGTTAAAAAGCCCCACAGAGGGTAAAATGCTGTGAGCATATATAAAGAGCTATTGAAAGAAACATGAAGCTGTTGTGATAGGGAATGAAAAGAGCATCACAGGAACATTTCTCCCACTGAACAACTCTGCTTGGGGGGTGGGGTGGGTGGTTAAGGGCGATAGCACTCAAATCGATTTCACAACACTTACCCCATTCCTCCTAAAGAAGGCAGGAGAGGACTGTGGATGAGGCTCCACCGTTAGAAGGCTTAGGGTGGAATCCCGTCTCCACCACTGATTCTGACTCAAGGACTCGAGCAACCTCGGTTTCTTCATCCTTAACATGAGGCTAACAGCGTGCCCTACAGATGAGGCTATGATACTGGTTCCCACGCTTGCCTGCATATTGAAATCCCCTGGGTGTTGTTCTTGTTTTTAATACCGATGCCAAGCTCCCATCCCCATACTTTCCAGTTTCATAGATATTTAAATGGTACGGGGCAGGGGGAGGGGACTGGACGTTAGACTTTTTAAAGGCTTGCCAGGTGTTTCTCATGTGTAGCAAAGATTGGGAACCACAGATGTGTAGCAAAGATTGGGAACCACAGCAGTAAGGTGAGCCAAGTAAAATGCTAAGAATAGTGCTTGCCATTTAACAGGCGTGATCCATATCAGCAATCACTGTCGCTGCATGCAAGATATTATGCAAAATGGTGGTCGCAATCCAGGGTACATATTAGAATCACTTGGAAAACGCTGACGCCCCTGCCCACCTGAAGTATTGGGATATAATTGCTCTACATTGGGGACCTGAGCATGCTTTTTAAGCTCACCAGATGACTCTAATGTGGAGACAAGGGAGAGAATCAAATTTGTTGTATTCATTAAACAATACATAACGTAGAGATCTTCCCCTTAGAGTGTCCACCATCTCATAACGGAGACAAAACCAAAATGAACTGTAATAAGAAGAGCCTAAGACTTGAACACCTACTATGTGCTAATTCTGTGCTAAGTACTTTATAGATATCCTGTCTCTTCATGATAACATTATATGATGGATACTATTATTAGTGTCCATATCACAACAACAAAATGTTATTTTCTCCAATACTTTCTAAGGAACCTTGTTTTATGAAAATGGGAGAAGGGTTTGGGTTTGCAAGTGTGGATGCAGAATCACAGAGTAAATTTCTCTCCAAAATGGAGGCTGAGACATTTAAAATGTCTGAGTAAGCTAAGAAAAAAGTAATAGGAAGTCAACGCATTGACTTGCTGAGAGGGAATGGAATGGGAGGTGGAAAGGGAAAGGTTTAGGGAAGGGAGATGTATATGTGTATTTATATATATTCAAGTAAACTTGGTGTTCAATAAAAAAATACAAACTTACAAAATGCATGCTGTGATTGGCTTTCTTGTAAAAACTAGTTTAAGGACTGAGAGCTGTGAACTGCTTGACCTGGAGCTTGAACAGTCATTTTTCTATGACAGGGGACAGCTGATATGTGGGTGGTCTTCTCACTATTGAGATGAAGCTGAGGTTTAACAGGTTAAATAAATTGCCAAAACCTGAAGAACTAGTGAATCACTGGAGCTGGCTCCCAGGCTCCCATCCCCATTGGATGAATTATCCATTTCATCATACGAGGCAGGGTGTGGCTAGCACTGTGCTCAAGTGTAATGGATTGACCTATTCTCCCTGGAGGAATCTGGAAGACCTTGAAAAAGGTAACTTTTATGAGTGGAGGATGGGTGGGCTCTGGACAAGAAGGGGTAGGAGAGAGCAGTCTTCTTCGAGATAAGGACTGTGCAGAGGTCAGGGCTCAAGTACAAAGCATGTGTAGGTAATCTAAGTAGTCTTATCAGGCTGAAAGCAAGAGCTAACTTCAGAAAATGCTGGACAGTCAGATTGGAGAAGGGAGGCTGGGGGCAAATTTTAGAGCTCTGCCATGTTTGGAAGCTTGGACTTAATTTGCAGAACAGTGGGGAGTCATGGTGGATTTTTGAGCAGGGAAATGATACAATAAGGGCTACATTTTAAAAAATGTATAGCAATGGGAAGAAGATGGGGTTTTCTTACTAAATATTGAACCATAGATTTGTGAACTCAAAAAGACTTTTTTTCCTTCTTTCTCCTCCCCGCCCGCTTGCTGTCTGTGTCCTTTCGCTGGATGATCCTCTGTGTCTGTTTCTTGCCTTTTCTTCTCAATTTTCTCCTCCAGGCTTCACCAGGATTCCATCCTAGAGACCTAAGATGTGGGAGAGAGGCACCCTGTCACTTGAGCCACCTCAGTTCCTGGTTTCTGGTGCGACTAGCCTTGACTGTCCCCTGCGTCTCTTTTTTGTTGTGTCATCATCTTGCTACATGGTTCGTCATGCAGCCCAACTCGCCTGCTCACCATTTTTTTTTTTACCAGGAGGCGCCGGGATTGAACCCAGGTCCTCCCATATGGTAGACGGAAGCCCAACTACTTGAGCCACAGCCGCCTCCCTCAAAGAGACTTTTGAGTTTAGTTTATTCATCAGTTTCATCATAGATTTGTGAACTCAAAGAGACTTTTGAGTTTATTTTATCCAACAGTTTCAAGCTAGCAGCCTGTGAACCAGACAGAGCCCAGAGATATGTTTCATTTGGTTTGATCCCCATGATGGGTCTTGTCTTAAACTCTCTCTAGTTTATAGTTTCTTCTTCTGGTTGTGTCACTTAAGCTTTGTGAAATGGCCTGGTGGAGCTGGGAGAGGAGATGAACCCTTTGCCAAATAAATTTAAAGCAAAGTTGTTAATGTGGGAAAATGTGGGAGGGGTAGGGAGCGGGGCATATGGGAATCCCCTATAATTTTTATGTAACATTTATGTAATCTAAGTACTTTATTTTAAGATTTATTTACTTTTATCCATTTTAACCCCCCACCCCCCCATTTGCTGTTTTTGTGTCCAGTCATTGGGCAATTCTCTGTGTCTGTTTTCTGCCCTCTCTTCTCATCCTTCTACTTCTGTCTTCACCAGGATTCTGTCCTGGGGACTTCTGATTTGGGAGAGAGGCGTCCTACCACCTACACCACCTCAGTTCCTGGTTTTTTGGCACGTCTCATCTTGGCTCTCCCCTGTGTCTCTCTCCTGTTACATCATCATCTTGCTGTGTGGCTCGGCGGGGCCTGGTGACATGTGCACCTTCTATATTTTTCTTTATTTTACCACGAGGTCCTGGGGATCGAACCCAGGTCCCTCCGTATGGCAGACGGATGCCCAACCATTTGAGCCACATCTGCCCCCCGTAAGTATCTTTTAAAATATATATATATTTAAAAAAATTAAAATGCTCAAAGGAAAAAAAAAATAAAGCAAAGTTCTGACCAAAGAAACATACTACTGGGTGTGTTTCACCCCATACAAAGTCATATTTCCCCGGCAGCATTTTTTCAGCCATGAATCACGTATAACTGTGGACAAAAGAACTCCCACTCCAGGAACACACATACCAACCCAGCATGATCTTCAAAACCAGAGTATTCGAGTCTTGGGAACTGATAATAGGTCTTCTGGACAGGAATGCACAGATTCCCCACTCAAGTTTGTAATTACTCCAATTGATTAACACTTGCAAGTTCCACTTCCTCAAGAAAAGGCAGAGTTTCCCACGAGCAATTCCTATGTTGATGAAGATATAAGCATAGAAATACACATTTCTGGTTGTCTTCTTTCCCGAGTCATTGCTATACCTTGTCTACTTCCTGTCCTTAAGTAAGCTGCAGAAGAATTGGCCGGAATATGCATGTAACCATTCTTTTCAGAGCACAAAGTCCTTGGGGAAGGGAAAAAAATCCTCCTCATTTTTAAATTGAAAGCACAGTCTTGATGATTTTTCCATGGTCAGGAATTGAAAACCCACAACTTAGTTATTCATGTGGAGCAAAGCAAAAAAAAAAGTAAAACCAAATTGCTTTATATCAGGGTTTCTCAACCACAGTACCATTGTCATTTTGTGCCAGATAATTCTGTGTTATGGAGAATTATCAGTCGTGACAGTCAAAAAAAGTCTCCAGACATTTCCAAATGTCTCCTGGGGACCAAAATTGCCCCCAGTCGAGAAACACTGCTTTATCTCAATCTTAATTTTGCTTTCCAGGTTTTCACCCCAAACTCTCTAGATAGCACAGTTGATAGAAATATAAAACTTGAATTAAAATAATGAAATCAACATTTTACTTTTAAATTAAATGTTTAAGAACATTAAAATGAACTTTCCAAAAATTGTAAGTAGAAGAGAAAAATTTATTAAAAAGTACTCCTAAATATTCAGAGGAGCTGAAAGAAAAAAGGAGAGTAAAGAAAATATTTTGTAACTTGAAAATTATGCCCCTGTCCAAAGGAATTAATGTTTATTTTTAATGTTACTTTGGTGTAAATACAATATAGGCGGTGTAAGAATATGTCTTTTCCTTCTTGCCTAGAGGAATTACAGTGAACATCTAAACATTAAATCTAAGGTTACTAAGCTTCATCATAAGATGCAAAACAAAATGTAAAAGTGACATGTATATTTTTTCTTACAAAATGATACATTTTGGACTGAACAAAAAGAAATTGAGCTCCAAGTTCTCTCATGGCTGTTAAAGGGAAGGCCTGGAAAGAAATAGTTTCTCATTAGCTGTGTTTCCTCATGTTTTAATGAGTAGTAGTTGTATTTTGAGTATATACTGTAACTCTCATGTAGGAGTTGTCTATAGATTTAGGCTAGTGTGGTAGGAAAGCAAATGATTCTGAGATCAGGAAACCTTCACACTGACAGAATCTTAGAGAACACCTTGTCCAGTGATTCTTAACCCTGGGTGCAGATTTCAAATACCTGAAGACTGTTTTTAAAATATTCACGTCCAGGAACTTCCACAGAGCGTTTGATGTAATGGGTCTGAGGAAGAACAGCACTATTAGTTTGAAACATTCCCCAGGTGATGCTAATTTGTATCTAGAGCCACTGGTCTGGTCCATGGGTTGCAAACCTTCCTGGTTACAGGGAGCAGGAAATTAATGTAAATTAATCAGGTGGCCCCGCGTCAGACAGGGCGACGCAGCAGGGACTGTGGTGAACGCGAGAGTCTAAAGGATTCTGTGGCTCACTCATAACCACATGGAAATGATGGCTTGATTTTTATGACAAACCAGAAATATAGATATTTTAGTGAAATTTCTCCAGTTGTGTGAATGTTGTCAGGAGCCAAATAAAGCATGTCTGTGGGCTGTTAATTTGCAAGCCTAAACCCAGTCCAATTTGTTTACATCACCAATGAAGAAACTGAGAACAAGAAATGACAGCACTGCCCATGCTGGCATAATTAGTGGTGAAACAGAGCCTGGACCCAGAGCCTCACGCCAACTGCGGTGGATTTTCCTCCTATTTCCCCGCACCGCTATACTAAACCACTCACAAAAATGAGAAAAAGTGCTTACAACCAGTTCCTGCATTAAGTGGAAAATACGTATGTGTTTATTCAACCTCTCAGGAAACCCATGGAATAGGGCCTAACAATATCCCCATTTTACAGACGAGGAAAGTGAGGCTGACAGACGTTGCTGCACAGCTGGTTCTGTGGAGTTAGGTGTTGAATCCAGATTCCCTGATACTGAAGCCTATGCTGTTAACCCTTTGCTCTACCTTCCTGGAAGTTTCTTTCTTCCTGATGTAAAGAGTCTCTCTTGATTCCATTTGGAAAGTGTGCACACAGTGGGCATCCTTGGGGCATAAATCAAGACCTAACCCATGGATGCCTTTCTTTTGCTCGTAGCCATCTTTGGTGTTCATTACTAAACTTGACCTTGCTTGAGATATGAGGTCAGCAGTCCAGCAATTCACCACATCTGCAGGAAGCCCAGAAAAACATGACACCCCTGATGAAATTCTCTAAGATCCTGCCAGGCTTGCTACAAGCACGCACAAATTGCTTGTTTCAGAAGAGACGGAGTACCTTGAACACTGGCCTCCTTGTCCCTCCCTGGACTCTCAGGCAGACTGTATACAGAGACAAGGCTTCCACTAAAACGCACCATAGGGACAGCCCTGCTTTGCCATGCAGAGTAAAATGTTTAAGAAGAATGAGGAAGAAAAATGAAGTTTCTTCATCCAAAAGCCAGTCAGGCTCAATGAGCATATCTGCACAACTGACTTAACATTTACCTGTCTCTAACTTCTGACCTGAAGCCAACTTTTCCCTCAGGATTGACAATTCTGAAGCGTAAAAATATCCTTCAGACTTTCTTCAACTTTTACATGAGGATTAAAAAATTCATCCACCTCACTTCTAATGCATGAGAGTTCATTCATTTAGCATCTA
The DNA here is from genome assembly GCA_029593785.1 of Cabassous unicinctus. Lineage (NCBI taxonomy): Eukaryota > Metazoa > Chordata > Mammalia > Cingulata > Chlamyphoridae > Cabassous > Cabassous unicinctus. Next base: position 19,522 of record JAQZBX010033672.1, read on the forward strand.
GCCCGTCCTCTGCAGAGTCCTGTGCTAAGGGCTAAGAAGCGGGCACCTTAGGGCATCATGTGATCATTCCAAGCAATTGGAATGGCAGTATATAAATGAGTGGAAAGCAATGTAATTGCAGTTATCACCGTGAGCTCAGAATTCAATCTTAAGTTTGATTGTTTTTATTTCACCAGTTTAAATATAGAAAAAAAAAAAAAAAAGAAATCTTCAAAAGGCCCCCAAATTCTCAATCTATCATCCCTCTACTCCATGATTATTCACCAGTTTAATTTTGGAATACGCCTTCTATATATTTTTATAGGCATAAAGGGGCTAACTTTCTTTTTCTATTACACAAGTGGGGTCATATCTTCCATACTGTTTATAATTTGCCTTGTTCTCCATTAGCATGGTATAAAGAGTTATAAAGAAGGAGCAGAGGAGCTCAATCTGTTTACTGGTCTGTGGCTAGTTCATAAGGAGGAAGTTGAACAGTAACCATTTTTGAGGGGGTTGGAACTGTACATTCCCAAAGCATACATATGCAAGAAGGCCATGGTAGGGCTGTGTCTATGGGGGAGCAGGAAGTCTGGGTTCTGGAGACAACACAGAATGGAGTGACCATCATGCCATCCACTACTTGAATAGAGATGTGGGAAAGTTTAGACCAAATTTTCCATTATATTTTGCAATACTAATTCCAATTAGATCAATAATGAACACCTCAGTTAACAAAAAATAGCCAAGTTGAACTGTTATTCTTTACCTTTATTTTGATTATCCTAAACTCCTCTCAGGTAAACAAGTATATGGAGCCCATTCTCATTGCTTTGATCATTTATAGATCCATCCATCCACTGGTCATCCACCCTCCTCCACTACCCACCACCCACATTCAACAGGCACTTATTGAGCATTGACAGTATGCCACACACTGGGCATAGCATAGTGAATAAGAGCCAGTCCTTGACTTCAGGAAGTCTGAATCTAGTGTGAGAAAAAGGACAAGGCAGCAATCAATTACCAGACAGAATGGTTAGACTCATCATAAGAGAAGGAACTGGATGCTATAGGAAAACAAAGGTGGGAAGCTAAAATAGACTTAGGGGCTCAGGGAAACCTTTGTGGGAGGAAAGACTTCTAAGTGTGATTGGAAGGGACCTTATCGGTCATTTTAGTTTGGCCATCTATCAGATACCTTGTAAGAAACACTAGTGTAGTGTTCAAAGCAAAGCCTTTGGAGTCAGATGTGAATTCATATAACATGTCTGAATAGTTGAACCCTCACACTACTGCTGGACCATATCTCTAAATCCAATTTACAATTTGTAATAGGACCGCGTCATCCTTGTTCTCCGCCTGACTGAAGTGCTCTGGAATATATTCTTTGTACAATTACCCTTCCATTCCTTTCCCCCATTATTTTTACCACATACCCAATATTGCTTCTATCCTGAGGTTACTAGATGTCTATTGAGTTCACCTTCTGGACACTACTTTCTCCCTTGTTTGTTGGAAAAAAAAGTATTCCAACAATGAGGGTCAGCCCCTCAAATCGCAGTGAACTTGCTATAACTTCTATCCAATACTACAGTGCCTGAGATGCTGCAGTCACTAAATAAATATTTAGTGACTGCATGGACAGGTCAGTAGCTGAAAAAATATAGTTGAAAGTAAGGACTTCTATGATAGTCTCTTGAACTGAATAGTTTAAGAGCTGCATTTTCCCCTCAAAAGTGATTCCTTAAAATTCCATCTTTACCATTCATTACTTCTTTATCACTCATGAAATGGCATCCCTCAAGAGGCAGACACTTGGTATTTTTCTTGCCTGTTCCTGGAGAAATTATATAATGAAAATTTGTACTAGTGAAAAGCTTCTGAATATCTTAGATAATGGACATATTTTCTACCTAAAATACTTCCAATTTTATAATTTTCAGTAATGGAAAATGCTCATATTCAAGATATCAGATCATTGGTCCTAAAATACTCTTTCTTGACTACTTCGTGGGTAAGTCCCTGAAGAAATCATCTCTAGTTAAAACTTGCATGCATACGCAGAGAGCCAAAAGAAAAAAGAGGGAGGACAAGAGGGTAGCTGTGACTTGTAGAGAAAAGCTAAAGATTCAGAACTACAGGAATTTGTTTTCTGAAAATCAAATTTGAATTTAAACTGGTATATCAGAGAATTTTTGGGGGGAAAAAAAGGGAGAGAAACCTTGGCTTACTACAGTGGTTCCACTGGAACGGTCTAGAAGAGCTCTGCTCCTGAAAGAAATGTAGTAAGCATTCACTCTGCGAATGAAGGTGTGGAAAGTTTAAGTACCTTGAACAAGATAATAAAGAGAGTAAGTGGGGACTTTAAGTATCTGCATGCTGACTCCAGAGTCTATGTTCTCAATATGAATTAATTGAATAAATTAATGTGCTAAGTATTTTAAATAATCGTTTCACTTAATATTGGGAGGGGGGATAGTAGTATTTTCAGAGTTCTAGGTGAGAAAAACTAAAACTTAAGGGGACTAATTACCCAAGGGCACATGGCTTGTAAAGAGACACACCAAGATTCAAATGGAAATCTGAGTTTATGTCATCTTTAAGTTTCATGTGGGAGGTTGGAGGTATGCTTGTAGAAATAGACTTATAGCTACCACTTACACAGCTTGTGTTCAAGCCTATCATTTAATTTGCACCACTCTGCAATTTTTTCCCCCATTTTATAGTTGAGGAAACTGATGCTTGGGCTCACAGGCAGCAAAGAGCAGAGCCATATATGTAGCCAGATATGTCTGATCTTGAAGCCCAAACTCTTAATTCACACATTTTTTCTACTTCTCTTTTCTCGTGTTCTGCTTGCGCCTCCACTGTGCTTGGGGCTTATACTCGAATATCCTGGGCATCGCTGATACAGCTGTTGCACCAAGAAAGTTAATAAAAGGGGAGACTCAGCTTTTGCTGCTCACAAGCATCTCTTAGGATTTAAATTAGCAGAGAATCTTTCTGAATGTCAACAGATCCGGTGCCTTTTGTTGTTGTTGCTGAACTTTTCTTCTGGGTACTTCTTCAATAATGCAGGTTTGGGTGGGAATGTTTGCCAAGAGTCTTGGGAATAAGAGAAGTTAAAGCTCCTGAGGGAACAGTGATGTCTGGAAAGAGAAATTTTTGTGAATACAGCAGATACCCAGAGAGTCTGGAATATGCCAGCCCATATCAACTGAAATAAGGGCATCTTGATGGTCAGGAACCCTCAGATCACCAGAATATCCTGTTGATTAAGCAAAGTTGTTTATAGACCTGCTGCAAGAAGAGAGAAGGCCACCATGGCAGCGTCTTAATATGCCTAAATGGGGAAATTAGGAAAGGGTATTTTAAGGTTTTAGGGCCAGGTTGGGTGTTTTAAGGTGGGTCCTGCAAGGTGGAGAATGGTTGGAATTTGGCAGGTTTTATGACATATTAGCTTTGCCTTGGTGGAGACGAAGGTTTTGAAACATCTTAGAGAACAAGCTGCAAATCTTGATGATTAGGAAGTATTTTAAATGGTTGACAGTTCTTTCCTCTAGGAGGAAATAGTTCATTCTGGGAATAGGTAGTTAAGCTATTTTTGCTTGTTCTCTGGACTATTTAATGTACAGATTGGAAAATATGCCTGGTCCCAGAATTGTTTAACCAGGGACAGAAATTTAGGATGTTTTCAAATTAGGCCAAAGGCTATGGTAACCCATATTAGCCTCAGTCTTCCTTATAAGCCAAAATAAGCAAGAGTCCATTTACTAATAATTACCTGATGATTAGGCAAGTTTCAATCTGCCTTTTCTTTGCCCAAGTGTTCTGTTTCTCTAGATCTTCAGAGGTAGTTTTCCTTCTCTGCATTGGATGTAAGCACTTAAAAGCTAAAGAGATAACAAGGCTAAAAATGGTTCTCTGTCCCTCCTAGAGCACTTAGTCTCAAAATTTGGTCTGTGTACTTATGGGTTTGAGGTAGGGTCCAAGACTCTGCATGTTAAACCAGTAACACTCTCCCCCTCAAACACGGACCCCATTACCATCACCAATGCCATTGTCAAATGATTCTCATGTAAAGGTCTGCACCACATTTTGAAAAACACTCATCCTTCGGTGGAATATTATCATACTCAGGGTGACCTTTAAGGGGATCTTTTTCTATGCATTTACATATTTTGAGAATGCAATCTCTCTTCTTTTTCATAACTTTATTTATGGATTATTATTATTATTAAAGATTTATTTATGTATTTATCCCCCCCCCCGCCACTTGTGCTCGCTGTCTGTTCTCCATGTCCATTCGCTGTGCATTCTTCTTTGTCTGCTTGTCTTCTCTTCTCATCTTCTCTTTAGGAGGCACTGGGAACCGATACCAGGCCCTTCCGATGTGGAAGCGAGGCACTTAATCGCTTGAGCCACTTTAGCTCACTGGTTTGTTGTGTCTCTCCTTTGTGTCTCGTTTTTTTGTTGCGTCATCTTGTTGCACCAGCTCTCTGCACTGCACAGGTGAGCACTCCGCGCTGTGTGGGTCAGCTCACTTTCACCAGGAGGCCCCAGGAACCAAACTCGGGACCCTCCATATGGTAGACAGGGGCCCAATTGCTTGAGCCACATCCGCTTCCCTGGATTATTATTTTTATTTTTTTTTTTAGATCTTAGACATGTAATATTTAATAAAAAGCAAAATATAATAAAATATTTTTAAAGCTCACAATGTGCAAAACTAAGTACTTTGGGAGAAATAAATACATACATAAAAAATGGGCTGGGGGATATTAAATGCAAAATTCGCTATCACATTTTCTCTCACAGTGGAAACAAGGACAAAAATATAGAGAAATCATAAGTAGATACAAGATATTGTTGATATTCTCATTCTTAAAAGTTAGGGTATTTAGATTTTCATTTTACTGTGCCTTATAATTTACAAGTCATATGTATATATATGTATATATTTTGTACCAAGTGTTATATCAAAATGATAGTAAAAAAAGGGAGAAAAATTGCCAAACCCTTAAAAGAAGCCTGCAGATGTTCATAGATTATAATGTGGACTTATTTAATACCTAGCTAAGAATAAGGTCTTGCTAGAAGGGAGTATAAGAGATAGATGATTAGATGATAGATAGATAGAGGTAGATAGATAGATAGGCAGACAGATGATAAATAGGAAGAGGATACCAATATATAAGTAAAGGGTATAGCAGAAAGACTTTTTTTTTTATAATAATTTTTTTTTATTTTTTAAAAGATACTTAGATTACATAAATGTTACACAAAAATTGTAGGGATTCCCATATGCCCCACCTCCCACACCTCTCACAACCTCCCACATAAACATCCTTCATTAGTGTGGCTCATCACCTGCAATAGATATACACATCTTGGGGCTTTGCCACTAAGCATGGACCATAGTTCACATTGTAGACCACACTCTCTCACATACAGTTCTGCATGTTATATGATGATATAAAATGGCCTATATCTGTCATTGCAATGTCACTCAGGATAATTCCCAAGTCCTGAAAAAGCCCCTGTATTACAACTGCTTTTCCCTCTCCCTGCCCCTAAAGCATCCGGTGGCCACTGGCTCCACATTAATGTTGTAATTACTTCCATTGCGTGAATCACAATATGTTTATAACAGAATACCAGTAAGTCCACTCTAGTCCATAGCTCTTCCCCCAATCCTGAGGAGTCTGAGATGGTTATGTCCACTCCACCTCCAAGTGAGAGGGGGCTTACATCTCATGGATAAGATGGATGGGATTATCCTGCCTGCAGCTGCAGACTCTCTCCATTCC
>JAQZBX010033673.1:0-25288 GCA_029593785.1 Cabassous unicinctus
TTTTTTTCTGAGTTTCCTTGTATTTTCTCTCTTGCATTTAAGCTTATCATTATTATTTCATTTTCTTATTAATTGTATTTGGTTACTATATTGGCTTCATCTTTAAGGAAGGTTTAGATCACAGAAGGGTTACAATGGGGGCTCCAGAGGATCATTGGTGGGGGTGTCTGGGATGGGGGATTCATGGGAGTAAGTTCATACATGAAAGATACATAAAATTGTTCAAATGATCAAGGGATGAGGCATCGTCAGAGTGGGTAAACAATCACTCAATAAATGAAGGAATCTGAATTCCCATCCTGGACAGCTATGCCACCTTCTCCAAAGGAGCAGCAACAGTCCCCCGAGTGCAGGGATACTGTCTGGCAAAAGAGGATGGCCTATTGATGGTTTCTTGTTATTGCAGACTAGCCTTATGAGTCTTTGCTCTTGAAATTGAAACTTAGCCTACTGTTATGGGGTGCCTAAGGGTTGTCATCTGAAAGCCTCCTTGTTCCTCAAATGTGGCCTTTCTGTAAGCCAAACTCAGCATATGAATGCATTACCTTCCCCCCAACATGGGACATGACTCCTGGGGATGAACCTCCCTGGCAATGAGGGATTAATACTAAATGCCAACTGGCAACACGACTGGAAAAAGACCTTGATTAAAGGGGGGAAAAGCTAAAGACAAATTAGTTTTTGGGGCTAAGAGACTTCACAGAGAGTCAGGAGGTCATCCCAGAGGTAATGCTTACACAAACCTCAGTAGGATCTCATAGAACACCAAAGTAGATATCACCCCACACAGAGGGCCTCCTGAGGGCTCTGGAGACACCCAGGTCCTATATAAGGGGGGATAGCCCCAGAGAATGTTGTCTTATGAGTGGGCTCTACTTTGGAATCTGTGCTCCTGAAAGTGACAGAGTTGGACTCAAATAAGTCCTCCCTGCACATGGTCCATCAGTCCCTTCTATTCAAACCTATATGTGATGCTGGAGTTTGTAGGTGTATTTCCAGAGACTGGAGCCTCTGGCCTACCTATGTGTCAGATGTGCCTGGATTCTCAGTGTAGCTGCAACTCCTACTCTACAGCTCAATGGACTCATTAAAGTCACTTGGTGAGGAGACGATGATGGACAATGGCCATCCCAGGGAATGGAGAGAGCCTGCAGCTGCAGGCAGGATAATCCCATCCACCGTATCCATGGGATATAAGCCCACTCTCACTTGGAGGTGGAGTGGACATCACCATCCCAGTCCCCTCAGGATTTGGGTAAGAGCTATGGACTAGAGTGGACTTAATGGTGTTCTCTTGAAGATATATTGTGATTCAAGCAATGGGAGAAATTATAAGAGTGAGGTGGAGCCAGTGGCCACTAGATGCTTTCAGGGCAGGGAGGGAAGGGCAGTTGTAATACAGGGTTTTTTTCGGGACTTGGGGTTTGTCCTGAGTGATGTTGCGGCGACGGATGTAGGCCATTTTACATTAGCATATATCTTGCAGAACTGTGTGGGAGAGAGTGTTGTCTACAATGTGAACTGTGGTCTATGCTTAGTGGCAAAGCCCCAGGATGTGTATATCCGTTGCAGGTGATGTGCCACACTAATGAAAGATGTTTATGTGGGATGTTATGGGAGGTGTGGGAGGTGGGGAAAATTGGAATCCCTGTAATTTCTGTGTAACATTTAGGTAATCTAAGCACCTTTTAAAATATATATATTAAAAAAAAATAACATTTATGTAAGCAAATGCACATATATGCATATATATTTAAATATCACTTTACAAATATTGGTTTGTATTGTGAAAAATTTGATTTTTACCCACAAAATATAATAATAATAAAAAAAAGAAAAAAAAAACAGATGTGGATATGTGAGAAAAATGATTAGTATGAATTCATATTTTACATTTTTTATTCAATTCCAAAGCAACCAAGAGTCAATTAAGGATGTTAATTAATAAAATAATTGTAGAGGATTGTTAATGGTAACTAAAGCATATTGGTTTTCATGTAGCATGAAAATTTAGTCCATACTTCCTGCAAAATTACCTGGCTCTGAAAATAAATATCTGTGACTGGAAACTAACAGAATGGACTCCAGCAAATTGACAATAAAAATGATCTTCATATCTCAAACTACATTTGGAATCCTGGGGAATTTCTCTTTTTTTACTGTTATCTCTTCCTTTCCTTCACTGGGTGCAGGTGAAGGTCCATAGATTTAATCCTCAAACACTTGATTGTAGCCAATTCTTTGATCTTTCTCTCTAAAGGAGTCTCCTTGATAAAGGCAGTTTTGGGGGTGTCCTTTGACACTATCTGCCTCCTAAGTAAATTCCAGGCCATCACAATTAGCCACACGATCTCCAGGTGGACACAACTTAAAATAAAAGCCCCAAGGTACATTGGTCCCTCCAATATCCTCTGCTGCATGCTGAACATGCTTTTAAGTATCATTATTCCTATATATTTAACTGGCAAATGAAACAAGAAATACATCACACAGAAAGAGATTATGCATACTGTTCTTCTGTACTTCATAACAAAATCACAAGTCACTGTTTGCAGCATTATTATTATTCTCTCATAAAAACAAAAAAAATGCATTCTATTGAAAGCAAACTAAAAACAAATATATCTCATAAATAAAATTTTAGCTAATTAAATACAACCATGCATAAAAGATAAAACATCATAAAAGTGTTTGGCTTACCCAGGAAAAATGTCAGTTTCAGACTGAAAATCAGTCAATGAAATTCACCATAGTAACCCACTAAAAATAGTTATATGGTCATATCTTTAGACACAGAAAAGTAATTGACAACTCCCAACTTAAAATTCCTGAAAAATCCTTCAACAACTAATAATAAAGCAGATCTTCTTCAAAGTGATAAAGGGTGTCTATGGAAAATGTACATCTAGTATCAAACTTAGTGAAAAGCTGAATTGTTTTCCTCTAAAATCAGGAATAAAGCACATGTTTGGTCTCATTATGTTTATTTAACTATGTACAGAAATTTCTATTATTTGCAACTAGGGAAGAAAAATAAACAAAAGTAATTTAGATTGTAAAAGAAGAATGGAGATAATTTGATTACGCATTTACAAAATGTGATATTATCTACAAAAAGATACAAAAACTAATAAGTGAGTTTAGCAAATTTACAAAATGCACAATAGAAGTAAAATCAATTTTAGTTCTATGCAACAAACAAAAACAATAGTTCATTGATTTTCAAACAAATCCACTTACAATAGAAACAAAAAATTTGAATATATTTTATATTAGGATATATTTGGCAAACACATTTGCTGAGTTGTAGGGCTGGTGTAGCAGTATCTAATACCCCGAATCTTGCTAGATCTGTTGGATACATAAAGAAGTTAAAATGAAGCCAGGAGGAAAAAGTAGGCAATATGGCATAGACTAAAGCTAACCCTGCATAACCAGGCCATAATTAAAGTATAAATTCAAACCAAATATAATTAAGCATTTTGTAAGTTGTTGTCTCAGATGTTAAAATGACCTGTACAAGTAATGAATAATTTGTTATTATACTTGGACTTTGCATAATGTTCTGCCATTTGAAGTGGTTGTTTCTTGCCTGTTAGACAAATTGTATCACAAAAGATCATCTCATGCTTTTAAGACATCATTAATTTTTTTCAAAAATTATTTAAAATATGTAATGCAAGATAAAAGTTCTTGAAGGGTTAACAAATATACAAAATATACTAACAATGCTTAAATGTAATGTTAAGTACTGTTGTCACTTACAGAGTCTGCTTCAAGATTTATTGGGCTCTATTTGGCTTTGTTGTGGATCACACAAAGACAATCTATGGTGGAAAATATTCAAGGTAATAAAGGTAGTAGGAAAGGGTTTGGATTAACACAATTCTCAGATTTATTCATTCAATTATTCTATCAGTACTTTTGGAGAGTCTACTAAATGCTGCCTCCTGCTGAGTACCGGGGAAAATTCTTTCTATATAAAGAATTTGAAATTTAGAGTAAAATATACACTAGTAAACAGATGGATGAATTGTTGTGTGTAATACTTTATCAGAGGCCTTTTAGATCCTGCATGTAGAAGGAAGGGATATTTCACCTGAGAACTCAAAAATAAGTAGAAAGAAAGTAACCAAGTAGAGAGATGAAGATAAGAAGACGTATTCTGACCAAACTATGTACAAAATCCATTGTTATAATTGAGAAACTGAGACTATGAAACATGGATGGAGCATGGGCATTACACGAGAGAGTCATAAGAGATGACACTTTTCTAGAAAAGCAGGAGCTTGATTAGCAAGGGTTGAATTAGCTGCCCTAAGGAGTTTGGAGTTTATATTAATGTCAACATGGAAACAACAAGGTAGATTTTCATGTTAGAAAGTATACTCAAGCTGGCATAAACATAGACTGTGGCAAGGCTGGAGGCTAGGATAAAAGAAGTCAGTAATCCAGAAAATTTGTGGTAAAGAACTAAATAAATAAAAGATTATGCAGGATGGTAGAATTAGACATATTTGAGAAAAGAGATTAAATTATTAGTGGTCTTCTTCAAGATTAATTCATCATGGGTGGAAAGTAAAAGGATATATGAAATATGTTTTCTTGATTTCTTACCTGGTGACTGGCCAAAAGATGAAAACACTCATCATTGATCTAGAAAATATATGCACCAAAGCATATGTATGGAGTAGAGTGGATTTTGAATTGATGAATTCTCTTTTAAACATGATCAATTTTGGTTCCTCTGAAATAGCTAATTGTAATCTGGAAAGCTGCTGGGTACAAGTATGCAGAACTCATAGGATAAAACTGGCCTGGTGAATTAGACTTATGCATTACTGGCATATACATGACAACTGTTCTCATAGCATTAGATGAGAACTCTCAACAAGAGTGTCCAAAAGGGAGATGAGTTGGCTTATGGCAGAATTCTAAAATACTAGAATTATGTAAAGCACAAATGAAGCAGTGCCACCAAGGGAGAATACAAATGGACAGATTAAAGGGAAAATACAGAGATTCTGGTGACTTTGAAACCAAATTAAAATGGTTTTCTAGATGAAAGGTGATTTGAATGGTGTCCTGTGCTACAGTAGAAGTCAACCAAAAAGACTTCATTGTGTTTGGGGATAAGAAGGTTGATGGTGAACTTGGTAGGAGTCATTGCATTGCAATGCTGAGAAAATTCATCAGAATACAATACATTGATATAAATGTGAGGGAAGATGTGAGTGTTAGTGACTTTTCCAGGATGTTTGCTCTTACAGGGGTGAAGAGAAACTAACTGGTAAAAGAAGTAACGGTAGAAGAAAAGAAATTCAAGGACACTGGTAAGATTTTTGCATATATATTGTTTTTTAGATTGATAGGAAACATGGATTAAAGAGGGAAAATATTATATGAGACAAAGAGTATGGGAACTGAAATATAAGTTTAATTATTAGAAAGAAAACACTGTCTGCAAAAATATTGGAAAAGTTAGTTGTGGAAACAAGGAGGTTTTTGCAACTGGTGAAAAGAAGTTTACAAGTTCTCCATTTTGTTACTTTAAATTCTCCTCTGATATAGAATTATTGAAACCTACTGAAATGCCAACTGAGAGGAGTGGTATGGGAAAGGATGAAAAAAGTCAAAGGGTCTGAAATACTAACACAGACTGGGAAACAGAAAGCTTATTCAGAAAAAAGCAAATGCCAATGACTATATGATTTTGAATATGTTAATTTTGAAATTGCTCATTTTTACATGGATTGTGCTCTTGGTAGTTTAGGTAGGATTGGTATGAGCAAATTCCTCACATACCAAATTTTGGTGTGTCTGGAGGGAAATATGGTAAGAAAGTTTACAATGTTGCCAAAGGTAATTGTAATAATAAATCATGGAATCTAAGCTGTGTAGGGGAAGAATTGATTAAAGAATATGATATAACTGGATAAGGAATAATTAGTGAGGCCTAAGAAATAGTGATATGAGTGAATAAATTAAAAGTTGTAGTGTCACAACCAAGGTGTAAAAGGAAGAGACAAAGGCTGCAGTCATAAAATAATGTTTCATTTTGAATATTTAGAATTTGATCATTTTCCAGATGAAACAAGGTCCAAGATGGAGTCATGGGTGGGAATCTTAAGTGGATTGTTAGTGGAGTAACTGATAATAAGATATCATGAATCTGAAAAGCTATATTATTAAATGTATGGCCTTCTTGGGCATTGATAGCAAGATTGTGGAAGAGGGATAGAATTATCTTGGTGGCAAAATCTTTTGTGAATTAAAAGGAATGTGACTTTTCTGTAACCTAAAAACTTCTTTGAAGACAAAATGAAAAAAGTAAGACACTGGGTGAATAAACGGAAAACAATGTCACTGTACATACAGGACAACAGATCTTACAGTGATGAAAGGCAAAATGTCAAAAAAAACTTTTAAAATATTTTTTCATTATTTTTTATTATCAAAGATTTATTTTTATTTTTATCTTTTTAATTTATTTTTGTATTTTATTTCTTACTTTTAAAACTATCATTATTAATTCATTTTCTTATTAATTGTATTTGGTTATTTATTGGTTTCATTTTTGAAGAGGTTTTGGATCATAGAAGGGTTGCAACTGTGGTAGGGGATGATCATTGATGTGGGAAGTCAGTGACAGGGGATAAATGGGAGGAAGCTCACCTGGGCATATATATAAGGCATATAAAAGTGTTCAAATGTTCATGGAGCATTGTCATAATGAGTAGAGATTCACACAATAACTGAAAGGATATTTAACTCTTATCCTGAGGAGCTCTGCTACATTCTCTAATGAAACAGCAAGAATCCCCTGAGTACAGGGGCAATGACTATTGAAGGAGGATGGTCTATTGTTGGGCCCTTGATATTGATGACTGTCCTTATGAACCTTTACTGTTGAAATTGAAACTTAACTTAGTATTATAGGGTACCTAAGAGTTACCTCCTGAGAGCCTCCTTGTTGCTCAAATGTGGCCTCTCTCTAAGCCAAACTTGGCATATAAATATGTTACCTTTCCCCAAGTATGGGACATGACTGTTGGGGATGAGTCTTCCTGGCACTGAAGGATTACTACCAAGCACCAACTAGCAATGCAGCTGGAAAATGACCTTGACCAAAAGGGGGAAAGAGCAAAGAGAAATTAGTTTATATGGCTAAGAGACTTCAAAGTGAGTCAGGAAGTCATTCCAGAAGTGATGCTTATGCAAGTATCAACAGGATCTCACTGACTGCCAAAGTAGATACTACCCGAAATAGCAGGGCTCCTATGGGCTCTGGAGACATCCAGACACTATAGTCAGGGCAGATAGCTTAGGAGTTAGGTGCATTACCAGTGGGCCTTACTTTGGAATTTATGCTCTGTAGTGTGACAGAGTTGGACTCAGTTGTGGTTTCCCTACACATTGCTCTTCTGTCCTTCTATTTGAATCTATAATTAGTACTAGAGTTGGTAGGCATACGTTCAAGAGACTAAAATCTTTGGGCTGTCCATGTGCCAGCTGGGTCCTGAATCTCAAGGTAGTTGCAACACATACTCTCCAGTTCATTGGTCTCACTAGGGACAACTCACAAGGAAGTGATGATGAACAACCACCATACCAAGGAACCGAGAGAGTCTACAACTGCAAGCAAAAGAGTCCTATCCATTGGCCCTATGGGATCAAAACCCTCTTTCAATTAGGGGTGGAGTGGACATCACTATGTCAGAAATCTCAGGATTGGGGAATGAACTATGGACTAAATTACACTTACTGGTATTCTACTATAGACTTATTGTGATTCTAGCAATGGAAAAAATTATATTATTGATGTGGAGGCAGTGGCCACTGGAGTTTCTGAAGACAGGAAGAGGGAAAAACATGTGTAATATGGGGGCTTTTTCAGGACTTGGGAATTGTCCTGAATGACACTGCAATGACAGATACAGGCTATTATATATCTTGCCATAACCTAAAGAATTGAGTGGGAGAGAGTGTAAACTACAGTGTAAAGTGTAATCCATGTTTAGTGGCAATGCTCTAAAATGTGTTTATCAATTGCAATGAAAGTACCCCATAATGAGGTATGTTGTTAATGTAGGAAAGTGTGAGAGATGTGGGGAGGGGTCATGTGGGAATCCCCTATATTTTTTATGTAACATTTATTTAATCTAAGAATCTTTAAAAATATAAAAAATTAATAAAAAGCAGAAAGACCTGGAGAGCTATTAATGACAACAAAGGAAATCGATATAAACCTCAAAATATCAAGAGTTTATTCAAATGAGAGTGTAGTAATAAGTTTGAAGCTATGCCTTAATGATACTGTGGCAGTTTGAAATTCTTTTATGAATCCCAAAAAGAGAACGAATCCATTCCTATAGGTGAAAGACGATTTTAACTTGATTATATCAGTGTGTTGTGATGCAAACTGAGTTTCTACTTTCTTGCTGTGTCTGACATAAACCAGAGACACACAGAGAGAAAGACAGACACAAGGAAAGGAAGCTGCCATATTTGATCCTGCCATGTGAAAGATTACTAGAGAATTGCTCAAGCACAAAGTGCCCAAGAGGCTGGGCCCATGAGGCAGCTCAAGGGGAGATGGTGAGTCCAGAGGGGAAGGCTGAGATCAGTGGCCATCTTGCTTCCCCTCATTCCTGGAAAACAGAACCAACAGTAGCTGACTTTGGTGAGAAAGCACCTCTTATAGTGCCACATTTTGGACTTTTTACAGTCTTGGAACTGTAAGATTTTACTCAAAATGAAAGCTTTATAAATGACAACCTATTTCTGATACTTTTTATTGGCAGCCCTTTGGTAAACTAAAGCAGATGGCTTAGCTTGTCTCCCAATTTTGAAATACGTGGAGAGTTGCAAATTCACCAGTCTGCAGAGACATGGCTGGGAGAGAAACAGGTTTCAAGGGTAAGCCCGGTGTCAGATTAAGAAGGGAAAATTAAATTATTCAAGATGTTGGAGAGTTTGGTAATATGACAGCAAGAGCTACACAAGTCTGAAGATACAAGATAAGTGTACTTTCTGAATCACTTAAATTTTTGTTAATTCTGTTATGCATATTTTTAAAAAAACAGGCTATTCACATTTCTGAGGTTTTTCTTCTTCAATTCACAAATAGTAAATGTTCACAATTAAAGAAAAACTAGGAATACATGTATATAGAACAAAATCAAAATTAAATTTGTTCAAATCTATGGTCTAGAGATCATCAGGATTCAAAACTTTGTTGTCTTTCATAAACAAAAATCAACTTCTGGGATAATTTTTTAAATTATTATTTCTTTTAATTAAGAAATTTCAAATGGATTAGTAGAATTTCATCTAAAGTATTCCAAATATCAATAATTAAAAAAAATTTTGACCTCTATTGTCAGAAAATTCTCAATCATTAATTCCTCTTATTAATATATATATGGCCGATATTTCAAATGTATAAAATTTTTAATAAAATATCATCTTTCTACCTTATAAAATTCCCATAGAATTTCATGTTTTCTAATTTATGCCTAGAACACATCTCTACATTGAGAAAGAAGAAACTAACATGAAAATAACAGAGAGAACCCATCAGAATTCTCCTTTGAGTGTGTTCAACATAAGATTATTGTGGATCAGAAACATCTCCTAACAGCTGCTTGACAATTGCCTACAGAGTGACGAATACATAGAACATATGCTGTAGGGGTGTTTGTTGCAGAAGAATTGTATATGAATTCTACGGCCAAAAGCAATCATTCATCAGTGTCTGAGTTGGGGATCACAGATAATCCGGAGCTTCAAGCCATTCTCTTTGGTGTCTTCCTTATGATTTATTTAGTTAGTGACTTGGGTAATGTTGGCTTGATTGTGCTAACCCAAATCAGTCCTCAGCTCCACACACCCATGAATTTTTTCCTCAGCCATCTGGCATTGGTTGATTTTTCTTTTACTTCATCTGTTACCACAAAAACCTCGTTGAACTTTCTGAGTGAAGTTAAGAGTATAAAATTTTATGCCTGTCCCACTCAGGTGTGCTGCTTTATCACATTTGTAGTTTGTGAAATGTTCTTGCTTTCAATTATGGCATATGATTGGTATGTTGCCATATTCAACCCTTTACTCTATGTCATTCTCATAGCTCATAAACTCTGTCTTCAAATGATTGCCAAAACATACTTCTATGGATTCACTGTGGGTCTTGTTCGGATGTTGGCAACATTCTGCTTATCTTTTTGTGACTGCAATGTGATCAATGATTTATACTGTGGTGATGTCCCCTTGATTGCGCTGCTCTGCTCTGACATGCACATCAAAGAACTGATGCTATCCATCATTGCTGGGTTAAATACACTTTGCTCTCTTTTGGTTGTGCTAATTTCTTATGTCTTCATTCTGTTCACCATCCTGAAGATCCACTCTGCTGAAGGAAAACGGAAAGCCTTCTCTACCTGTGCTTCCTACCTGACTTCTATCACAATATTTTATGGGACAATCATTTTTATGTACCTACAGCCCAAGTTAAGACATTCTCTAAACACAGTTAAATTTGCTTCAATGTTTTATGTGGTGGTGATTCCCATGCTAAATCCAATGATCCACAGCATGATAGCTCAGTAGGTAAAAAGTGCACTGAAGAGCATTGCAGAAAAATTGTGTTTAGCCATCAGATAACTGAGGAATCAGTGAACAGGGACTAGAACACTCTGAGTTGTACCTTTTCTAATGTCATAATACTGGTAAATGACAGAGTGAAATCCCTTACTTCAGATTCTCAAACACATTTTTCTGAAATGTAGCTCCTTAGTCTCATGGAGGATAAACCACTATTTCATTCTCAAAGATTTAAACATGAAAGGCATTCTGTAAATTTTACTTGAGTTGTTGAATTGAAAAGGAGAGAGAGAGAGAAAGACAGAGATAGAGAAAGAGAATCTTAATCCTTTATGGCCATCACGTCTTTTCTCAGCACACACACACACACACACACACAAATTGGGAAATTGTGGCTTTATCTGAAATCTGTGTGATATTGAGAAGTTTTGGATTGTATTGAAATAGATAACCATTTAAAAATATGGAAAACATGTCACAGTTTAAGAGCAGACCTTTTGGGTTTGAACACTCTGGATAATTTCTGGAGAAGGTAGTGAGAGCAGAGTTACTTTGATATTGAGCATTTAGTGACACTGATTCTGTATCAGTTTAGATCACTGGGGCAGCTAACACAGTTATAATTTGCTGCCTGTTATATGTATGTAAGTGTGTGACTAGGAACTTGCATTCTTCATTAAAACAGTTTGGCTAACAATTTTAGCTTTTCCAGTTAATAACTGTTAGTATGGCTAACTTCACATTTCTGTTCCTGGGTTTTCTCATCTACTAAATAGAGTAATACTTCCTTTCTCTTAGACTGATTCTGAGGATCAAATGAGATGATGCATATAACAGGAATTGTACAGTTCCTGGCACATAGCTAGCACTTCATAAACATTGCTGCTTTATTTCATGAATTACAGTATTATTGTATCAATGATTCATTTGAGTTGATCTGAGATAATGAGGTGATTGCCCTTTTAGAAATAGTTGCAACACAGTATGCTTAATTTAAAACCAACAACTGAAAACTA
This sequence comes from Cabassous unicinctus, assembly GCA_029593785.1. NCBI lineage: Eukaryota > Metazoa > Chordata > Mammalia > Cingulata > Chlamyphoridae > Cabassous > Cabassous unicinctus. The sequence goes on from JAQZBX010033673.1 coordinate 11,619, forward strand.
AAAACCAAGGGGGTATTATCTTGGTTAAATTCAAACAATTAAATGCTTTTAAATTTACTTCTGTGGGTTGATCAACATATTTTAAACTGCTTGTTTTATATTTATCTATACCTGCTACTCAATATTATTTAAAATGTGCATCCTTTTCTAGGAAAAAAGTCATTCTTCATACATTTAGTAAAGATTAGATTAACAAATTATTACTTTTTTCAGTTCCAAACTTTTCAAAATATAAATAGCGCTATTCAATGTTTCTATGTCAGGTGATGTGAAGAGCATTTAAGTGGACTGCGTTAGTTAATTTTCATAATCCCAACTGAGGTGCATATGATTATTTTATAAAGAAATGATTTAAAGGCAGTTTATGTGATTTACTAACATATATCTATATATACATGAAACCTCACGTGTATATATATATATATATATATATATATATATATATATATATGGCTGATAAACGGAAGAACCAAGATTGAATTCAGTTTTACCCAACTGTGAAGCTCAATTTTTAATGAATATCCTATGCTTTCAAAGAGAGTAGTACAACGTTGAGAAGTTTTTAAAAAGCTGAACAGTGATTCACAAAAAAAATCACTTAAAAAGAAGATTTAAAAAAAAAATTATAAGTTTAAAAACCATTAAAAAGTTACGTAAGCCTGAGTCTGGCACAGAATATACTCATAAGCTCTAGAAAGGAAAGGAAAGGGAAAGATCACCACATAGAGGGCAGAAGACCCTTTTGCAATTATTACCCTTTTGCCTGTCAGTGATGTTGATGTCAAAGGTGTCTTAGAATCCCCCATTCCCCCATACCCTTTGGTGCTGTATCAGTGAGAGCAAGGCTCCTGAGAACATGGTCAGAGTTCTTCTGGCATCTCTGCTGTGTGTTAGGAGGCCAGCTCCTGAGTCTTCAGCCATAACTGTACTCCCGTCCCATCCTGCCAGGGCAAATGGCACATGGGGCCATGAGACTACCATCAGTGTCCTCAGCCTTCCCGGCAGCTATACTGACAGCCAGGTGTGGACTGGGTAATTGGGCCCCTTGGCAGGTGCTGTGGTATCATGACTGGTTGGGCTGTGCTCAGTGCTGGGGGACAGGAGTTTTGCCCAAGGAATGTCACTAACCTGGCTCACAGGCTAAAGAAAAACAAAATTATAGAAAAATACAACCAAAACCTAACCAGATTCTTCTTTGACCCTTGGACATCATTGTGTCCTTTTTGCTATTATAAAACTGCCTTAGAATCCAATTAATGGGCCCTTAACCACTCTGTGCTCTGAGGTATAATTTTCCTGCATGACTCATAGGGGAAATGATCTCAGTGATCTTCCACATGTGTGATTACTTATATAATAAAATGCCAACATTCTATCCTTAATTTAATTACTAAAGACTGAATCAATTGCCAAGAGGAAAGCATAAGGAAATAAAAATATCTATATATAATCATTAGTTCTTCTTCACAGATTACAACTAATACTGTTTTGAAAATATGTAGATGGAATATGGGCTCCTCTGAACCAATACTTAAATAAAAACTAAATTTAAGAACATGTGAGGGAATTATAAACAAACATATAGAAAAATGCAAATTAAACATCGAATACTTAGATTCTAGATGCATTCCTGAAAATTCTGTGCCTCTACAAAATGATTTTGTAATTACATTAAAGCATTTTTAAGGGAATTTGAACTTAATGCATTTTTAAATTATCTATTTGTTGAGTTGTCATTGTTACAATGATTACAGACCACTTAATTCATCTATTTTGTCAATATTTATTTCTGCATATTGAACATGATTATATGTGACTCTACAGCATATATTAGCTGTGCAACTTTGGGCAAGTTTCTTACCTCTTTGTGTTTCATATTTTGCATCTCTAAAATTGTAAAAAATTGTATCTACTACTTAAAGCTGATAAGATTAAATGAGTTGATAAATTCTAAACTTTTATAATAAGGGTAAGAAATGGCAAATGAAAGTTACTTTTTTATTATTTTTATTATCATTAGTATGCTTTATTCAAATACAACATATTTAAGTACCAAGATAAACAGGAAGGACCCATTTCTTTTTAGAACAAAGCATTCTTGACTCAACCAAAAATAGTTAAAAAGTAGCTAAGGCTAATAAAACCTCATAAGATTTTAATATCCATGTCCAAAAAAATTGCTTCAATTTTTCTTCAAATTACAACACTATTAAGCTGTGGATACCAAAAAATGTCTTGATGATGGTTCATGTCACTGACAATAATAATAATATTGATATTTATCAAGCTTCTATTAGGTGCCGGTCATTGTGTGAAGGTATTTACATATATTTATATTGAAATATTCATACCTAGCCTGTGAGGTGATCATTTTTCTTTTTTCTTTTTACAAATAACTGGAACTTTCTATATTATACAACTAGTGCTAGCAAAACTCAAATTCAGGGTGAAATCTTTCTGAAATTGGTCCTGTTCTTCAATAAATTTCAGACTCTGTCAAAGATTCATTATTGACTACTTTTTTTTCAGGCTCTTGATTCTATCTAAATCCAGACACAAAAACATCATGGACACCAAACGAGAAATGAAAAATTCATATTTTAAAAAAATAAACCTAGAGTTAAAATGAATAAAGTTGATTTTGAGATTTTGACTGAGTGGCATTTCAGCAGAAATCACCCTCCTAGAACAATTTCTAGAGAAAAATTTTAGAGGCTGCACAGAAGAGTTTCTGCCTAGGAAGGAGCTGAATGACATGACTATCCAATAGAGTTGAATTCTTAGCTGAAATCTCTGAGAAAAACCAGGGTCAACTTAAGAAGGGATTGTCAATAGTAGGGGAATAAAAATGTTTAAAGACATGAAAACTCCAATTAAATTAATGTTTAAGCATTGCTGTTTTAAATAATCCTATGAAGCAGAGAGGTGCAGTGAAACCATTGAAGACCAGTGTTCCTCAGGTGGATCGTCTTCTATAGACAAGAATTTCTTCACATGTTAAAGCAGGGACTGACTATGATGCTTCTATGTGTTGTGTATGTAATATGTGAGTAATGTGTGTATTTTCCAAAATAAATGCTTATCACATGCCTTAGTGGGGTGAGTGGAAACACAGGTTTCTCTTTTAAACCTGCTTTAAAAACCTGAGAATTCAATAAATGTAATATGGTGACATTTTCCAGACATTGGAATTGTCCTGAATGATGTTGCAGTGACTGATACAGGCCATTATATATATCGTCAAATTTATAAAAATGTGTGGAGAGAGTTTAAACTATAATTTAAACTATATTCCACACTTAGTGGCAATGCTCCAATATGTGTTCATCAATTGTAACAAATATACCACACTAATGAAGGATGTTGTTAGTGTGGGAAAGTGTGGGAGGGGGAGGGAATGAGGCATATGGGAATCCGCTATACTTATTATGAAACATTTATGTTATCTCAGTATCTTTTAAAAAATAAATAAATAACAATAAAATATAAACCTGAGATATCATTCAAGCACAAGGTTCTAAAAGGACCTCATGACAGTATATCTGAATTATTTGCAAATTTAGTGCAGAGGAGGAACTAATTACCATGCATTTGCAAACCCCAAGTTGTACCCTATGCAATGACCACAAATTTCAAAATATCATTCGAAATCGGTAAAATATAAAATATTAAATCACTAATTTGGAATTGCTTTTATTGAAATTTCAAAATACAAAAGCATATTGGTCACTAATTTTTAAATTATATGTCATAATCCCACAAGAATGACAGCATTAACAGCAGGTACAGATAAATGACATCACAACTTAAGGCTATTTTTAATTAAAGCAATTTGCATATACAGAAATTTATTCATTTAAAAACACAATTTTCTGTCACCATGTTCTTCCAAGTAATTCTATTTAGAACAAAAGCAATGATTGTTTTTATAAAAAAATCTGATAATGACACATTAAATCCAAGATATTAGAATAACCTTTATGCATAATAATGATATTGAAGAAATCAAAAGTCAGATAGACTTGAATTTGCAATTGTAATTTTTAAATAACTAGTTTTGTGACATTAGACAATTTATAAATACTTAAGACCTGGAAATAAAACCTCACCCATCTCTTAGTTCTGTTTGCTTAGAAGAAGCAGGATTACTTAAGGGCCTGGCAAAAAGTAGAGGTTAGCCAAGCTTTCTCCCTTTTTCTTAAAGACTGATATTCTTTTGAAAGCTCAATAAATTAAATTTAAATTATGTATAACATTTTTGTATCAAAAAATTTATATAACAAACATTTAGATAGCCCTATAATCACTGACTATTGTCCTATTATTTTCAAGAATTACAAAAAGAGCCACACAGAATTTGTGCATTGTCCAAGGTTGCACAGGTAAGAAGTAAAGGAAATAGCAAACTCAGGAAGTTGTGTTCCAGAATTCAGAGGTCTGACAAAACATCCTGCCACCTTTTCTTGGGATATGTATGTGTGTGTCTGTGTTTGTTTCAACATAATTTCTGTAGTCTATAAAAGCTGATGGACTCGGGACACTTTAAATCATACTGACTTACCAAATTTGCCCTTGGTCCTTGTAGAAAATGTCAAGATCTGTTAAAGAAACTCATATTTTCAGTTGGTTGGAAAAGAATGATAAGAAATATAAGTAAGAGAAAACTTGAGATATTTCCTTGATTTTCTTTAACAAAGCTTTTCTATTATTTTCTTAATTGCAATATCTTTAAGGTTTCACAACCTTTATCCAAGGCTTTCTTCAAGGCTTCTTTCACCTCTTTATTCCTTAGACTATAGATTAGGGGGTTCAACATGGTATTACCACTGTGTAAAATACATAAGCCATTTTATCTGTGTCCAGAGAGTGGTTTGATTTGGGCTGTAGGTAGTTAAACATCAGTGTGCCAAAGAAAATACTAATAGACCTAATGTGGGAGCCACAGGTGGAGATGGCCTTGCGTCGTTGCCCCTGGGTAGAGCGGATCCTTATAATGGTGGCAATGATAAAGATGTAGGAAATGAGGACGAATGAAGAAGAGCAGATCATATCAAAGCCAACAAAGGCAAAGATTAGAATTTCCTTCATGTGTGTGTGAGGAGGACAGAGCTAAGAGGGGGAGGTCATCACAATAGAAATGGTTAATTACATTTGGCCCGCAATATGTTAGGTGGAAAGTGATAATGGTATGCAATAGGGCAACCAGAAAGCTGTATATATATGGAACAGCCATTAATTGAATGCAGACTCTTTTTGACATCAGTACTGAATAATGCAGGGAATTACAGATAGCTACCTAACGATCACAGGCCATGGAGACTAAAAGGAAACACTTGGTGATCATGAAAGTGAGAAAACAGCTCAGTTGTGTTGCACAAGCATGGAAAGGAATTGTGTTGCATTCCACAACAAAATTCACCATCATCTTTGGGGTAATGGCAGAGGAATAACAAAGGTCAACAAAGCCAAGCAGCTAGAAAAATAACACACAGGTGTGTGGAGTCGAGAGTCAATCTTGATTAAAATAATCCAGTATTCCCCATCACTGTGACCAGATAGATGGCTAAAAACACCATAAAACATGGGGTCTGCAGCTCTAGCCAGTCTGTGATTCCCTTGAGAATGAATTCTGTGACATAAGTGACATTATCATGCGCCATTTATTCTGGGAGATTCTTGCTGCAGTTGAAGAATAAAAACGACACATCTCATGATCCATGCCAATTGAGCGTAGATGATTACTAGTGTCTTGTCACCTTGAATCTTGTGATCATGTGGTCAAAAAGTGGACATTACCTGTTTAATTACATGCCATTCTTGTTCCAGGGAAGAAAGTCTTTCATTTTTAATATAGTCTTCTTCAAAGCTATTTTGTTTGTAATTTTTAAAAACAAAGGAAGATGTTTGTTAATGAAATATCATCTGAATGAAACAAAGTGAGAAAATCACCACTAAAATGTCAATGGTTTTGCTACTACTCTTTTCTAACCATATATAAATACAGCAGCACAAAACTATATAACTCATTAAAGGATTGATATTTGTACTTTTTTACTTTTCACTTTTGTACATTTCACACATTCTTAAAATATATGAAAATAAGATAATTATATATGTGCCATGAAAAACACTTTACTATATCCCCTCCCCCAATTACACAGAATTTATGCTATAAAAGCTAAAAGAAAATTGATCAGAGATATATATAGGGAAACATCCAATTTTATTTATATAGAAATTAAAGAGACAGGTTTTTTTTCCCCAGTTCAAAGTTCACCATATTTTTGCATTTACTGCAAAAATGTTAACAAATCAGTTTATCAAATAGCTTGAAATTCTAAAGTTTATGTAGATAAACATATTTTCTTATAAATATTTGTCAATATATTTCTAGGGCTTCAAATATCCAAATCATTTCCTCTACTAGATTTTACTTTTAACAACATATCCAAAAGAACTATGCAGCTTTAAACAAAGTTTTATGGAAAAGTATGTAGGCATATACCTTGATGCATGTTTAAGAATAATTGTTATTTTTGTTTCTACCAGCCCTCTGAAAGAAGACTGTTCTCATTTTGCCCAATATTGGCCTCCTGAATTTCATTTTTTCTCCTGGAATTATTTCCCACAAAGTAGAATCATAAAATATTAATAACAGAAAGTGCCTAGAAAGAGCAAGCTTAACCCCTTAACATCCCAGATTTAATTTCTTTGTACTATTGTTATTTCATCTGTTTTAAGAGTGTTGCCTTTATCAGACACTGTATTTAGTGTAATGTATGAATTACTTAACGATAGACTCTCACTAACCCATCATCCCTGATTAACAACTTAAAAAGAAACATAAAAATGAGACATTTGCCTCTTGTTGCACATAGAGGATGATGGAGAATGGATGTGACTGGGATGTCTCACTGCAGAGACCATATTCCTAATCAATATGTGAAACACCCAAAGTGGTACTAACTTTCTCCCTCAGCTTTAATCACCAGGATAGAGCCATAGGGCTGGCAGATACATCCATTTTCCACAGCATCACGCTAAATATTAAAGCTTAGAGAAGACAAAGATGTAAGCTGTAGCTTATCAACAGCTGTTAAGTTTCCCAAGCAGTTTGCCAAGTTAAAATGGCAGGGGACTGCAAATTTAAAAAGTTAAGCATCTAATGCTATCCTTTTTAGGAAAATAATCACTGCATTCGATAATATTCAGAATTACGAGTTCTCTTACTTGCGTATGGGACTTGAATACATTAAACTTTTTCTCACAGTCTTTTATTTCAATTTCAGTTATGATGTTATGATTTGAACACAGTTGAGGATAGTTATAAGGTTACCCTATGATGTAAAACTAAAGTAGACCATCTTCACTTTAAGATGGTGGTGGAGGAAGAGGTTTATTTATACCATTATTCTTTTTACTTAAAATAACAAAGATTATCCGTAAATTATAGTTTCCTCATTGAACTTGTGGAATTTCAGGATTTATGGTGGTTCCAAGGTACGTATCAAACCAAATCACAGTTAACTAATGGGAAAATAAATGTATCAATGAGAACACTAACTATGGTACATAGTTATTATTAAGAGTTGATAGTGAAGTTGAATATTAAACTGGAGTTTAAATTCCAAATTCAAAACTAACAAGTCACATAGAAACAAAATTACCCATGAAAATCTGTTAAATTATTCACAAAATATAGTATATATCATCCATACAACTCTTTCAATTTCTCTGCATTTTTAAAAGTAGTTCTTCTTGGCCTGCAATTTGTTTCTCTAGGATGCTCTGAAGGAACCATCTTAAAGTCTCATCTAATCTATAGCCACGTTTGAGAGCATGTAGCCTAAAGAACAAATTCAATGACTGGAATGTCAAGAAGTTCTTAGCCATATTTTAAAAATTATTTATTTCTGTTTTGATTTTCTTTGACTAACCTGTAGTGAATTAGTTTGAGTACATGATTCCAGCAGCCAGCAGAATTCAATTGGAGTATGCCTACCCTGTCCATGTAAAAAAGACTCACCTAGGGCTATGTGGAGAAGGATAGTTTTAAGGATATCAATGCCCAGTTATTTCATATCTATTTCTTTAGTAATTATCATTTTTAATCCTTTCTGATAACTGGTTAAATGTTTAAGAACAGGGAGTTTCATCTATCTGGTTCTCTCCTAGTTTCTATAGATTCCATGTTGCCCATGTAGATTCTCAGTATTTGGTTGCAGAGTGAATTAAATCTCCCTTTTATCCTAATTTTTAAAAAGTTTGCCTTGTTACTAAAGGACTGAAGACATATTTCTTGTGTGTCTACTGTCAGTTCCACATATAATACCATGATAATGCTTTGCACAGAGTGTTCATTAATAGGGAGGGAAAAAGTGGCCATTGGGAAGCCTCCTCTTTCTTATTAATTGTTCTATTCATCAAGGTACTTCTTGATTTATTCACAACCTTGTGTTATCCAGGCCCTGCCCTGTAGTCTATCAGGGTCTGCAGGGCTTTTCCAAGCTGGAATGTCCTCCATTCCAAGGGTGCACCAAACTTGGTTTCCTCACTAGAGTTTACCAGCCAGCCTGCAGAGGCACACTGAGTACCACCAGTGCACTACAGATATCCTACCACAGCAGCTTCTTCAGCCATAAGATGCTCCCTCCATATTTCCCAACATCAATACAAATGTTATGTCGTATGTGACATGGAAAAGGTTGAGAAGGACTGGTTTCAGTCTGTTACCTTGAATCCTAGCTTTATGTCAAATATCCTTTTTAACAGGCAGTAGCAGTAAAATGAAATACCAGTGGGTTTAAGCCTTATTTCAGGTTTCAAAAATTACAGTGAGCATTCATTTTTTTTTTATTTGGCCATATTTTTATTTACTACATATACTATAAACATATACAATACATGCTACCAAAAAAACCCCATCTTTTAAAAATTTATCTGCCAAGAAAGTGTATAGTGTTATAATACAATGGCACATGTTCACATTTTATTTCAAATTGGTTTTCTTATCACCCATTTCAAACCATTAATAAGGAAATGTAACTTGAGGGAGGATAATTAAAAATTATCTATTTCATTATTAACAATAAACAATTCCAACAAATTAATTAGAATTAACCATGTCAAATATTAGTATCCAAAAAATGGGTTTTTGCAGAAATGATTATATAAAATATAGCAGCCAATTTCAATTTACTTTGCTCTGTAACAATGTACATTTGCACTTGATTAGGATTCTAGCATTTGCTTTTGGAAGATACTTAAAACAAGTCCTTTAATTTCTTGAGGTCCAACCACTGCCACATACAGTCAAACCGAACAATTCAACAGTTCATGTAATACCTCTGGACAACCAATCAGGAGAAATTCTTAAGATTCAGGTAGAGTTGTATGTTCCACTAATATTATATGATGAAAAGACATTACAAGCCAATATCAAAGGCAAAGGCAAAAAGAAATACAAACATTCAAATCAATTGTGACATGGTTTCTCTACAATATTTTAGATGCCATACTTTCAAGGAAATGGAGAATTAATGTGTATTTGGATTTTACAGTATCAATGCTCTAATTGAAAATTTAATAGAGCATTCAGACGGAATTAAGTCTAGTATTGAAAATCTGTTCATTCAACATATTGAGCACCCACCGTGCATAGTGCCTTGCTAGAGTATTAATATCTTTATCAAGCATTACCTTAGTGTGAGGTAAAAATATATTAAATTAGCGTCAACTCATTAGTTTGCTTGTGGTAATTTAAGTACTCCTGTGCCACCTGGCTACTCTATGCCATATAACAAGCTTCTGTACTCCCCTCACTCATTTGCAAACATCTGCACACTGACTGTGTGCCAACATTCTGCTAGTCACTGGGATACTATGATTTAGCATATGTCCAAAGAATAATAAGTTATATTAACTTATGTAAGACAATTAGAAAGGTACGTGATTTTTCTAAAATGAGGTCCAAAGCAAAAATAAGGTGTTTCGATTGATCATACCACACCACAGACTAATAAGTGCCTTTTTGGATTGGGAACTAACTTTGAAAAGTTTTATCCCGTAGTATAAATAGCCTAGATCATTTTTGGTCTCAGAAGTCTCTTCTTTGGAGCACCTGATCCTATATATGAACCATTCCACTCTTAAAAGAGATTGTAAACTAAACTTGAACATAAAGTAAAAAAGCCAAAATGAAGGCAGTTTACAATGTACTTCAAGCACTATTCTGGCCATGTGAAACAAATAATACAAGAGTAATTAATGACCGGTTCAGACATTTTTCAAAGCACTAATCCTACCCCCAAACTCATGTAATTCTAACTTGACTTTTATACAAGTTGCACATAAAGCAGAGGGTAGAATTTGGCCCCCAAAACATCTATGGAATATTCTAAGTGATTGGTCCTTCCACTCCAAGTTGGAATTTAAGAATTCCAACAGTCCTCTAATAGTATACTGGCACTCAGAAGAAATGGCCCTGTTGGATCCTGTCAGCCAGGAGTTTATTTAACTTCTGTAGCAGTGTGAACCTACTATGACCCCTTGGGGGGAAGGCAGAGAGCTGGATATTTGGCTATCCACTTAATGAATCCAATACCGGCTTAAAGCTATGCACCGAATAAAGTGCTCTGCACATTCTGCTTCTCATCTGGAATGAAAATACACATTTATTTTAAGAGTTAACCTACTTGTAGGTTTTGGGGAAAAGAACAACAAAGGTTGAAAAAACTCCAAGAAAAAGTATGAAGCATTGACTAGGAAGGAAGACAAATGCCTCTAGTAGTGTCCTCAGAATTCTCAGGATTTGAAATGTCAGAATGAGTCATACGATGGTCATGTTCTATAAATGAAAAAGCAACCCCTCTGGGTACTATTCACACGTACATGATTACTTCATGGGGGTGGAAGAGAACAGTCTATTGCCATTTGACAGTATGGTTTCAGAATGAAAACAAAACAAACAAACAAAAAAAACCTTTGAGTAAATCAGGGTAAGCAGTGTCCAACACTCCTTTCCTGTCCATCAGTTTTCCACAGGTTGAATTGCATTGCCTGAGAGAAAGGAGGAAAGACACCCATCCCTTCAGATATACACAGGCATAGCCACTGTCACCTATAATTGCCAATTCAGGAGTTAACATACAAACCCTCCAGTTTCGTACCCTGAATAAGGTGACTAAGACTAGGAATTGAGTCTAAAAAAGATCATAGTTAGCAGAATGCTTATATACACTAGACTGCTTTTGATATTTGTTAAGAAAATTGTATAGATGGCAGTTGGAAAAAAAAAAAAAAGAGATTTTTCCCGTCTGTCAGCAAAACTGTTTATTGAGCTATACTCAGCTGACATCCTCATCAGGATTCTGTTGATCCAGCAGAGGGACATGTGTGAATGGGAAGTGACCTCGTTTGCCATTACACTCCCCTTCCCACTGACCACTCACCTTAATCTTCATAACCTTTACCAGCTCACCGACCTCCAGAGCTGATACTGAGGCGGAGGCAGGTCTATACTTCTAGGTGTAAGGGACTGGAATCATCCCTCTCCTGCCTTTGCTGTCCTCCGCGTTCCACCACTGCTCTTCAGGCTTATCTCAGATTCTCAGGATGTCTCCTTTCTTAAAGGAAAGATCATCTTCATCATTCCCATTAAAGTCAGAGGGCTCGCACATATTCTGCCTCTTCCTGCCTGAGAATCACTCCACTACCCTGCCTGGATCTGGCAACTGGTTCTATCAACGTTCTAGTGTCCAAATAGTGTATTTTGTAGAATTCCAGTAAAGCAGGCAAGGAATCAAACTCTTGATCTCCTATTCGGAGTCTGGAGGGACTCACCCCCGGCGGAGGCTGGGCGGGCGACGGCGGCCCTGGCGGGCGCGGGCAGCTGCTGTTAATGATACAGTGGGAGACGCGCGAGTTCTCCGAGACGCTGAGCACATAGTACCCGGGGCTAGTGCTTGAGTCCGGCACCAGGAACACCTGGTGCCGCTGGCCCTGCAACAGCGCCACGGCCTCTTGTCTCAGTCGTCCCCAGTACCAGCTACTCTGCTCCTCCTAGTCGAAGTTGCCTGCCTTGGCCGCCTCTGCGCCTACACGCTGGGCCGCCGCGCCACGCCCCTCCAGCCCCGGCGTTTGCCGCCCATCGGACCAGCTCGGGTCTCAGCCTCACAGCCTCATTTTTAATTTACCTTTATATACAGCATTTCCTAGAGTACAGGGATGGATTTTAAAACAAAAACAAAACAAAGAAACAAACAAACAAAAACCACTGTTACCAGGACTTAGATGTAGAGTTATTCTTGGCGACTCACCCTCAGAGCTTAGTTTTAGATATGAGACTTCATATGTCTCTGAATATCCTTTCCATGAGCCATGTAGTATAAACTCTCTTTTCTGGGTACTACTGCAGGAAGGAGGGTAAAGTGTAGGATGTTTTCTCTTTAATTCAACAAGGAGTCTTTAAGGATTGTGTGTCTGGGGGGTGGGGGAGAGTGAGAGAGAGAGAGAGAGAAAGTGAATGAAAGAGAGAGAGGTGGAGGAAAAGGAAGGAGATAGAAGGAAGACTGGGGGTTGGTAAAGTAGTATTTTAAGTGTAAATAGACGGTTTTCCTGTAGAAAGTGCTGTTAATGCACAGAGCAAGAAATGCAGGCTGCTAGAGGTATTCTCTCTGAATGCAGTGTGTTTCATTTAATATCACAGCTCACCATGAAGAGAGGTTTGTAATGGGCAGATCAGCTCCATGTGCAGACCGCATCTGACTCCCCTGCTTAGCAACGGCTCTGGCTCCATTGAGCACATTCTGAATTTGTTTGGGTGATTTATTGGTTCCTAGGTCCTTTGGATCCAAGTTTGAAACCCTAGAGATATCTGAAAGCAGCAATATTTCCTTCCATGTTTTTCTGCAAGTAAGACAAGACAGACAAATTATATTGAGGATTAAAAAAAAATAATCTGCATTCCTAAAGGAGGCATACTTTAAATATACTGATAAGAAATTTCCATGAAGGCAGAGCTAAGCTATAGCACTGAAAACATCAATTGTAACAAATGTACCACATTAATGAAGTTAATGTGGGAAAATGTGGGAGGGGTAAGGAGTAGGGCATATGGGAATCCACTACATTTTTTATGTAACTTTTATTTAATCTAAGTATCTTAAAAACAAACAAACAAACAAACAAATAAAACAAAACCCTTAAAGTTTGATGGCAAAAAACAAAAACAAAAACATAAACCTTATAGCTTGGTTCATTTTGGTTAAGAACTTAAACTTTGTGAAAGGATAAAACCAGCACTTATATCCTAAGTAAATCATTTATGATAACTTAAGCAAGGTCCATATTCTTTTAAGCCTCAATTTTCTTATTTGCAAAATATAAGTAAAAATGGTACCCCCTTTAAAATTTTTTTTTTTGGGTGGGGGGGATTATTGGATAAGTTAATATAAGTAAATTGTTGAGTAAACTATGAGTTTACTGGCAAATAGTGAATAGCCCAAAAGTATTTGTTTGAAAATAAAAGACAGAATAAGCACCATAAATAAAACCAAGATGCTCCAACAGCTTACATGAGAAACACAATGACTTCTACCACAGTTTTAAGCTCACTTGGTGAATCTGGACAATTTGCCCAATTTTTCTGGTAGTAATCATGTCATCTTTAA